>PVHX01013450.1:0-54653 GCA_004024805.1 Geosciurus inauris | reverse complement strand
CGCAAGCCTGTAATCCCAGCACTTAGGGAGGCTGAGACAGGAGAATCGCGAGTTCAAAGCCAGCCTCAGCAAGGGCGAGGTGCTAAGCAACTCAGTGAGATCCTGTCTCTACATAAAACACAAAATAGGACTGGGGATGTGGCTCAGTGGTCGAGTGCCCCTGAGTTCAATCTCCAGTACCCCCCCCAAAAAAAACTTATGTTCATCAAATATATCATAAGGAGGGTAAAAAGACAAACCACAGGGTGTGAGAAGATATTTATAACACATGCGCCTTTCAGAGGACTATTATCCAGAATATTAAGGAGCTCATAAAAATCCATAAAGAAAAGATTGCCTATTAGAAAAATACATAAGAGATTTGAACAGCACCATTTTAGTCCATTTTGTAATGCTGTAATAATACCACAGACTGGGTAATTTATAAAGAAATTTATTTCTCACAGTTCTAGAAGCTTGGAAGTCCAATATCAAAGCACTGACATCTGACAGAGAGCCTTCTGCTGTGTCCTCCCATGGTGGAAGATGGAAGGCAAAGAGGATGTGTGAGAGAGCAAGAGATAAAACTCACAGCCTTAAGCTCTTTTATAGTGGTAATCCATTTGAAAAGGTAAAGCCCTTATGGCCTAATTATCTGTCAAAAGTCTTATCTCTTTTGTGTTACTGTTGCACTGGGGATTAAGTTTCCAGTACTTGCCTTTTGGGGAATACATTCAAACTATAGTAAGCACTTTCCAAAGAAGAAAATCCAAATGGCTGACAAATATATGAACTGGATTGGGGGTGTAGCTCAGTGATGGAGTGCTTGCTAAGCATGTGTAAGGCTCTGGATTCCAACCCCAGCACTGCAAAAAGAAAAACAAAACAAAAGCATATGAAGTGATTCTCAACTTCATTACTAATCAGAGAAATACAAATCAATACCCCTGTGAAATGCCATTGGTCCCTCCTCAAATTGGTGAAATTTAAGTCTGATGGTATCAGATATTGGTAAGCACCTGGATCAATGGGAACTTGTAAACAATATAAATTAGTACAACCACTTTGAGTAACAGTTTGATATTACAAATGGAAGCTAGGCATGCACTGTACCACTGAGCTACCTCCTGTGGCCCCCAAAGTTACACTAGAAAATGATGGCGCCAGGACTAGAATCAGAAAACACAGGTACTTCTCTTACAGACAAGATATTTTTTTTCTTTGCTTGCTTTCTGTCATTCAAGAGAGACATGCCTTTGAAAATTCTTTAAAAACGATTGGATAGGGGCTGGGGTTATGGTGCAGTGGTAGCGTGCTCGCCTAGCACGCGGGAGGCACTGGGTTCGATCCTCAGCACCACATAAAAATAAAATAAAGCTATTGTGTCCACCTACAACTAAAAAATAAATATTTAAAAAAAACAAAACAAAAAAAACGATTGGATAAGCTAGCTGTGGTGGTGCATGCTTACAGACCTGGTTACTGGGGAGGCAGGGACAAGAGAATCATGAGTTGGATGCCAGTGTGGGCAACATAGCAAGAGCCTGTCTCAAGCAAACAAATGAAACCATTGGATAAGCTGGGTGCAGTGGTATGTAGTTCCAGCTACTTAGGCTGAGTCAGGAAGATGGCTTGAACCCAGGAGTTGGATGCCAGCCTGGGTAACAGAGTGACATCCTGTCTCAAACAACCACCACCAAAGCTGAGCCTTAAGGAAGAAAGAGGGAGACACATGCACATATCTCTAGTTTCAATGTAGTCTTTCCTCAGCATTCTAAAACTTATACTCCAGGCAACTTCCTCAGAAAAGAGGTAAGGTTCAGGAGCCTGAACTAGAGCCCTTCAATCAAAGTTGTGTGATTGACATTTGCAGAAAGGACCTGAAGCCCATATGGACTGAGGTGTGCTTTCATTACTCTCTGCACTGTTTTCAACCTTTTCTCTTCAGTGGTTGGTGTTAAACACTCCCACCCCCATTTTTTGCTTCCTGTTCCCTTCTTTGTTTTCCAAACACTTTCATAGCTCTTTATGTGCTTCCAGATTCTGATACCAGATATTGATGTGTTGCCCTGGGATTATCCAAGATGATAGTATCTGTTTGTCCAAATGCCCCCCCATAGTTGAGCCTATTTCTAGTAGTTGTCATAATAAACATGAGTTTACTCTAGAAGTGTATTTTGACACCAACCATGTACCTGGGACTTCGGACCTATGTTCATTACTGTGCAATAGCTGTCTCAAATTATATTGCTTCTTGACAGCTACAATTCTGTGTCGGTGAGAAACATGACAGTTCTTTGACTACTTAATTTCCAATTCTGCGGAACTGGTTCCTGGTGAAATAAACAGCTTGCTGCAGTGAGACCTAGAATATAATTTCCTCTCTAGGCCACTAACATCTGTACAAACTGCCAGTGATATGTAAATGTTTTTCTCCATTATTGTTACTTTAAAAGCATTTTTTCTTGAGATCAGGTTTTGACTATTAACCTTTTTTTCCACTCAGAGGTAAAGGTAATCATCTTAATCTGTCAGTTTATCTGTGTTCTTCCTTCCGAGGAACCAGAGAAACTTATGAAACACCAGAAGGAGGAAGAAGACAAGAAGGGCCTTGAGAAACGTTTATCAGATGCATGTGCTGTGGGGTGGGGGATGCTTGCCAAGGGCGAGTGCACTTACCATGCAAATGTGGCTGCAATCTAAAGGAAAAGGAAACTGGAGGATGAAAAATAAGATACAAAAGGCAAAAACAGCTTCCTGACTTAGGGGAAAAAATTTAGGAAGAGCAGTGCTTATATTCTGTGGGAGTTTTCTAAAGAGAGGGAAAGAAAATTCAAAGCAGAATAACACCGGGAAGGAACAGGGCAATCTTGTGATACACAGTCAACACTAGTCCACCCTTCGCTCTGTAGGGTTAGAGTCCCCTCATGTGGTTGGTTAAACCTTCCATTTTGTGATACCTTAATTACTCAACAGGCACTTTTCCATTGAACTGCTTTGTTTGTAGAGCTCATGTAAAATGTTAGGAATAATTATTACCTGTTAAGATAAAACAAGGACAGACAGACTAGTTAGTAATTAAAAGTCTAGAATCTGGATACTTTCAGTGCCAACTCTACCACCTAGTAGCTGTATGATTTTGGGCAAATTACTTAACTAGGTGTCTCTGTTTCCACATCTATAAACTGTAAATGAGTATCTACCCTCTAGATGAATATGAGAACTATTGAATTAATACACCAAATACAGAACAGTTCCTGGCACATAGTGGTATATATGTATGTGTCAGTTTGTATTTGGGAGCATGTGCAACTTTTCCCTTTGAATTCCCTAGGCATCTGTTTTTCTATGATGGTTCTCATGTTGGTTCTCCTTCAAGAAGAAAACAGTTTTTAAGGGGATAGAACTTTCCTTTACAATTCTAGAATTAAATGGTTGTCTTGCTTTTATAAAATTCTGCTGTTTCAAATTGATACATGTGCTTATAAATCAAAAGGATTAATGCATTCAAGATAACTTCCTCCCTGCACCCCTCTCTTCCTTTTTTTTTTTCCCTCTTAAACTGGGGATTGAACCCAGGAGTGCTTTACCACTGAGCTACCTCCCCAGCCCCACTTTTAAAAAATTTTTTGGGAGGGTACCAGGGATTGACCACTGAGCCTCATCCCCAGCGCTATTTTGTATTTTATTTACAGACTGAGTTGCTTAGCACCTCGCCATTGCTGAGGCTGGCTTTGAACTCGTGATCCTCTTGTCTCAGCCTCCCCAGCTGCTGGGATTATAGGTGTACATCACCGTGCCCGGCCCCTTTTAAAATTTTTGAGACAGGGTCTCACTAAATTGCTCAAACTTGTGATCCTCCTGCCTCAGCTTCCTGGGTTGCTGGGATTACAGGCATGCGCCACTATACCTGGTTGATAACTTTCTATTCATCAACTTGTGTGCCTAAGTTTTTAAATGCTGACAAAATAAAACTGTTCAAACAACAGTCAGAGACTTACCCTCACTGAAATAGGCTCATGTTTTGAATATAGATTTGCCCGCCCTATTGGGAATGCTTTAGCCAGCTCTGTCACCTGTGGACCCTACCATCATGGCAGTGTATACAGCATTGAGTTCGGTTAAGGAACTCATTCCATAGCAAAGGAAGGGAAGTCCTGGGCTCAAAACCATGGAATTAGTGGGTCTTAGCATATACCCCATCACCCAGAAGCAGCTGGCCTACTGAAAGGTGAAATGGCTTACTCAAATCTCAGTGACAGCCAGGTATCGTGGTGTGCGCCTGTAATCCCAGTGGCTCAGGGGGCTGAAGCAGGAGGATTGCAAGTTCAAAGCCAGCCTCAGTGAAAGCCAGGCACCAAGCAAGTCAGTGAAACCCTGTCTCTACATAAAACACAAAATAGGGCTGGGGATGTGGCTCAGTGATCGAGTGCCCCTGAGTTCAATCCCCGGCACCCCCCACCAAAAAAAATATCGCAGTGTCAGTTGGGAGACAAGACCCTGAAAAGAAAAGATTGTTTGATAGGATGCAGTATATTCTTTGAATTAGGGACCAGCATATAGTGCTACCTCCCTTAGAACCAGAATTGTCTAGGAATCAAAGGGTGGACATGGGAATAGTTCCTTTTACAATTACACATAACCCACTTGCAAAAGTTTTACTTCCTATCCTGACAACTTTTGAGTTCTGCTGATTTGGAGATCTTTTGTTCCCAGGGAAGGGGATCCTTCTACCAGGGGACACAACAATGGTTCTTTCCTGATTTGGAAGATGAGACTACCACCTAGAACTTTTGGGCTCCATATGCCACTGAACCAACAAGGAGGGGGGAAAAAATAGAGGGTATAGAAACGGTGTTCACTCATTGACTGGAGCGATAGAATCTGACTACCAAGGGAAAATTGGGTTGCTACACAAGAGATGAAAGAAGGACCATGTTTGAAACCCAGGAGATTCTCTGGAGTGCCTCTTCGTTCTTCCATGATCAATAGTAAAGATTAATGAAAAACTTCATAGCAATCCCAGAAAAGTGGGGTGAGCAGGCAGAACAACGAGGACTCAGACCTTTTGGGAATTAAGGTTTCAATCATTCTACTACATAAAAAACCCAGAGCAAATGAAAATATGGGACAAGTAGCTGAAGAGGGAAGTCATAGCTATGAACTATGAACTATAACCTCATTACCAATCATAGAAACAAAGAAGCTTTGCATATTTTCTCTGTTATAATACATCTTTTTTTTTTTTTAAATATTTATTTATTTATTTTTTAGTTTTAGGTGGACAGAATATCTTTGTTTTTATGTGGTGCTGAGGATCGAACCCAGTGCCTCACGCGTGCTAGGCAAGCACGCTACCACTGCGCCACAATCCCAGCCCCTATAATACATCTTTTTAAAAAAAATTTTTTTTTTAGTTGTAGATGGACACAAATATCTTTATTTTTATGTGGTGCTGAGGATCAAACCCAGTGCCTCACGCATGTGAGGCAAGCACTCTACCACTGAGCTACAACCCCAGCCCTATAGTTACATCTTTAATATACTTCCCACCTTCTTTTTTCTCCTTTCCTGTTTTATTTTATATAAATTCCAACAAATTGTTGGAAGTTAATTTTATAATTTAAGTAATGGAACATTAAATGGTATTGTGACTGAATTTGAGGAGTCATAGCCAGCCATAGAAACAATGACTGTTGGGACTATGTATCTCGTCTGGGGAAATGGAGAGTGTTTGCAAGATGGATATTATGCATCTTCTTAGGTAGAAATATAAAATTGTTTTATCCACATGTAAGAGTTGAGTTGTGTATGGAAAGGTGCATATGGAAATTGACTAGGGTTGGACTGTGATCAATTATAAATTTATTGCCAGCTCCAAATTCATCTTTTTGCCTTCTTTGTGAAAATGGATCTGGGCCTTTTAAATAAATTTTCTTTGCCAGTTGGTACAATGATAAGCTTAGTCAGAAGAGGATGCTGGAGCGCCATTGCAGAAGGTAGGGGAAATTTTCCTCCTGGTTCAGGTTGTTGCCGTGCAGACTGGCAGCATGTTCATCTTCTTCAGGTCTGATGGTCAGCAGCTTCACTGACAACCTCTCCTCCTTGTGTGGTTTTGTAATAGAGTGTCTCTGGTGACAAACTTCCCCATGAACAGCTTTCCTTGGCAATCTAGAGGATGGGGTCTCTGGCTAGTTCAAGAACTTTTAGTACTACAGTGACTCTTCTTCCATCTAGTGACCTATGACTGTGTTCTTCCCAAGTGAGATCTTAGGCCTAGCGGCTGATAACTCTTGTTTAAACATTCTAATTTAGGCTAAGTGGTAGTAGTTGCTTTTCTGATCTGCTATTCCTATATTCTTTAGAGTTCTCTTTAAATCTTTTTTAAAAAATGTTTTAGTAGTAGGGCTGGGGTTGTGGCTCAGTGGTACCGTGCTTGCCTAGCATGTGTGAGGCACTGGGTTCGAGTCTCAGCACCACATATAAATAAAGAAATGAAATAAAACTGTATCAGCATCTAAAAAAAATTAAAAATTTTTTTAGTAGTAGATGGACACAATACCTTTATTTTTATGTGGTGCTGAAGATCAAACCCAGTGCCTCACACATGCTAGGCAAGCACTCTACCACTGAGCTACAACCCCGGCCTCTCTTTTATTTTAAAAAATTTTTTAAGATGTTGATGGATCTTTACTTTATTCATTTATTTATATGCGGTGCTAAGAATTGAACCCAGTGCCTCATATATGCTAGGCAAGTGCTCTACCACTGTGCCACAACCACAGCCCCCAGCCTCTCTTTAACTAAATCTTGCTAGCTAAATTCCTTATTTCAATCCCTTGTGTATTTGACAATTCTTTATATTAAACTCCCTCTGGTTAAATTACTGTTTCCTGTCTCTAGATTGGACCTGAATGGTGCACAAACCTACAATGTCAACAAGTGATGGGAAATAATAAATTTTTGCCATATTGGGCTGGGGTTGTGGCTCAGTGGTAGAGTGCTTGCCTAGCATGCATGAGGCACTGGGTTCGATTCTCAGCACCACATATAAATAAATGAAAAAAATAAAGGTCCATCAACAACTAAAAAAAAAAATAAAAAAAATTTTTTTTGCCATATCAATTTAGTGGAGTAGAAGAGGAATGGAGCTAAATTTAAATGTATTAATGCAGAAAATCTTTTTTAAAATATTGAATAAGGAGAGTAGATGTGGTAGCACTTGCCTATAATCACAGGGTCTCCAGAGGCTGAGGCAGGAGGACCATGAGTTTAAAGCCAGCCTCAGCAACTTAGCAAGATCCTTGTCTCTAGAAATATAAAAGAAAATATACAAAAATGCTAGGGATATGACTCAGTGGTTAAATACCCTGGGTTCAATCCCCAGTACCCCTCAAAACAAAAATTGAATAAAGCTGGGGGTGAGGGTGAAGCTCAGTGATGGAATGCTTGTTCAGCATGCACGGGGCTCTAGGTTTGATTCCCAGCAGTGCAAAAACGAAAAATGAAAAAACTGGGTAAAAAAGAAAGTTGCAAAAGGTATTCAGGACATCTTTTTTTTTAAATTGTGAATCCCTTTTTTTAAACCTTTATTTTATTTATTTATATATTTCGTATGTGGTGCTGAGGATTGAACCCAGTGCCTCACATGTGTCAGGCAAGCACTCTACCACTGAGCCACAACCCCAGCCCGGTACTCAGGAGATCTTTTTTTTTTTTTTTTTGGTACTGGATATTGAACTCAGGGGCACTCGACCACTGAGCCATGTCTCCAGCCCTATTTTGAGTTTTTTTTATGTAGAGACAGGGTCTCACTGAGTTGCTTAACACCTCGCCATTGCTGAGGCTGGCTTTGAACTCGCGATTCTCCTGTCTCAGCCTCCCTAAGTGCTGGGATTACAAGCGTGAGCCACCGCGCCCAGCTCAGGAGATCTTTAATGTGAAAATTAAATGCTTAAAAACTTGGGATGGGAAGGATACCCAGTGATTTCAGAGTAGTGACATTTTTTTCTTGGAGAATGGAGGGAAAAAGGTAATAGAGTAGAATTATAAAAGAGGCTTTAAATAACTTGTAATGTTTTATTTTTTTAAATCTGAAGTAAACAAAAAACCCTAAGAATATAATGAAAAGGAAATGAAAAAGCCCATAATCAGCAGCTGAAGCAACTCTGCAGAAAAACAATAGTTTAAGTTGCATTTGAACATCTCTTCTTCTAGACATTCTGAATAGGTTTATACATGGGTAAAATAGGTAAGCACATTTTGGAATAGAATTTATGAATAGTCTATCTAATAATTGATAAGTAAGCATAAGATCAGCATGTCCAGTGCCTACAGAGACTTTCATAAGAAATCTTTTTTATTGATTAGAAAGGTACATAACCATAGAAGAAAGCTATATTATTATATTTTGTATGTATATATGAATATATATCTATACACATATATTATTCCAAAATAATAATACCACCAACAAGATCAGATAGGATAAATGTTTAGGAAATTATGTGATCAATGTACAATCACAAGAATGGGATAATTAGAATAAGTTATATTCCATTTATGTACAATATGTCAAAATATACTCCACTGTCATGTATATCTAAAAAGAATAAAAATTTTTAGCCGGGTGTGGTGGCTCAAGCCTGTAATCCCAGCACTTAGGGAGGCTGAGACAGGAGAATTGTGAGTTCAAAGCCAGCCTCAGCAATGGCAAGGTGCTAAGCAACTCAGTGAGACCCTGTCTCTACATAAAAACACAAAATAGGGCTGGGGATGTGGCTCAGTGGTTGAGTACCCCTGAGTTCAATCCCCAGTACCAAAAAAAAAAAAAAAGAATAAATTTTTTTAAAAAAAAATGCAGCTCAAATCTGTTATCATATCAAAACACAAAAGAAATTTTTTTAACCATAAAAAAGTTTATGTGATCAGGGATTTTTTTTTACTTTAGTAAGTTAATATTTCTTATATAACCAAACAATTTTTACCAAATGTATTATTTGAACTAAGTAAATTCACTGATGTTTTTAGCTGCTTTAGAGAAGCATCTCCAGTATGTATGGCACCTGCAAATCAAAGCATAATGCTATTAACATAACATACCTGCCAAAATAGTTGTTAAACCAAGCAAATGGTAAAACCAAATATTCTTTAGTTTATCATTAATAATTCACTAGTGTTGGAAAATACACCTAACAGTGTAAAGAATAAAATGATACTTAATAGTGACTCTTCTGGTAGATACTGTCATCTAAGGTGTGAGTTCTGAGTGCCACAAATTCATGCTCATAGAATCAAGATAAAAAGGAGTAGTATGGGACTTTTTCAGCAGCAAATCATGGCGATGCTATTACAACTTCCATTTGTTTCCATTGAATAAGTCAGAAGACAATTTTGTTGCCATTTCAGGGCTTTTCTGCCCTAATGAGACAAATTTATTACTTTATCCATCAGTAATTCAACACATGCTTTTTATTCTGCTGTTATGATATTTAAACAGATTACTTTGAATTAGGGTCAGGGGAGCGGGGAAGAGTGTGAATCAATGTATTAGAGGGTATATATTCTCAGGGTTCAAAATAAACAGTAAGAAGTGTAACCAAAGGTTTACCCCTAAGTGTAAACTCAGATTAATTACTTCAACCAATTATCGTAGTCTTTTGTGCATAGTAATGTAAGGGGGGGATTCAAAGATAGTATGAGGATGTTCCTGCTCATAAGGAGTTTATTATCTGATGGTGGAGGAAGGGAGAAAGGATATGGAAGATAGACAAGAGAATAAACCTAGATCAAGGCTAGAAGAGATATTATGGATTGTTTAATACAATTTCTTCATTTTACAAATGAAGAAAGAAGCTTTAAAGTAAATGACAACAAAAGAGTGACTGTGTCCTAAAATTAGCAGTGAAGGACCTTAAATTTAAGTAAGAAAAGGATCCATGTGGATGGAAATGATTTGAATAAAGTGGAATCAAAGAAGGAAGGACCTTCTGCATATAATGAATGAGCATAGTCTGTCCAGGAGGGAGGAACATGTTTAAACTGAGAAGACTCAGACTCTTAGGGCTAGAAGAGAACTTAAGAGATCTAGTACAATCTTTTCATCAAGCTGGAAATGAAGCACTCAGCTAAAAAGGTCAACAGCAACCAGACTGTAGAAAGTCTTGAATGCCAGTTTTGGAATTTAAATTTTTTATGCAAGTGTCTTTCAACCTTTTTATTCCCTTTATTGCTCCCTTTTAGGGCCTTTTTGGACATTTCCCCCCTAATTGTCTCCTCATGAAATCTTAACACCAGAGATATACTGTTAATGTGCTTATACAATGTGACCCTTTGGAGAGCCATTTTGTAACATCTAAGATCTGCCTTGAATCAATTATTGCTGCCTTGGGAACAATATCACTTCTTGAAAATATGTGCTTGATTTTATAAGCAAAGGGTAGTTGCAAAGATGTTTTGGGGGCCTGAGTTTCATCTTTGTTTCTTTGTCACTCTCCCTTTTTCTTTTTCCTTTTCACTTTCTTTCTTCTAAATCTCTATTTTCCTCTCAATATCTATAACAGATACAACTGAATTTTCTATTATTCCCTAGTCTTCATTAAAAATAAAAACAAGTAAAATAGAGTAAGACCACACTGCACACTTTTCTTTAAAAACAATAGAAATTGAAAACAAATAAACAAACAAAAAACAAGCCAGGCATGGTGGCACATGCCTGTAATCCCAGCAAGGAGGCTGAGGCAGAAGGATCAAAAGTTCAAAGCCTGCCTCAGCAACTGAGCAAGGCTCTAAGCAACTTAGTGAGACCCTGTCTCAAAATAAAAAATAAAAAGAGCTGGTGATGTGGCTCAGAGGTTAAGTGCCCCTGGGTTCAATCCCCAGTACCAGAGAGAGAGACTGAGAGTGAGTGAGCAAAAACTCAAATGATCTCAAATCAAATGCCCCCACACTCCACTATCCCCAGTGTTGGTCTGAGAGTTCAAAGAATTTGAACAGGAAAAGTCTCCCATCTTTTACATTATTGATGTTTTGATTATAGTATAGATATTTATTTGGGTCAGAAAGGATGACTACTTGTTTTTAAAAATGTTTTCATGGCTCAGCAGCCCAAACCAAAGTGATTAACAGAAATCTTTGCAAAGATGTTAAATAAGAATGAAGTATGGGGCTGGGGCTGTAGCGCAGTGGTAGAGCGCTTGCCTAGCATGCGTGAGGCACTGGGTTCGATCCTCAGCACCACGTATAAATAATAAATGAATAAAATAAAGATCCATCAATATCTAAAAAAATATTAAAAAAAGAATGAAGTACCTGAAATATATTTTCTGAAAAAAATCTACCCACAGAACAACTATTATCATTATTATAGTGCCTGAACTTACTAATAAACACTTATGACAAGTACTCAAAAATATGATTCAAAAGTAAGATACAATTATTTTACAAACAAAGGTGTTGAGATTTTATATGAATATATAAATACACAATTTTATACTTTTTAAAAAACCTGGAAGTTTTAGAGGAGAAACACAAAAGATAATACTGATTGTTTAACAAGAAACTTTGTTCTAGTTTAGAGTTGACGTACCGTCTCATAAAATATGATATATGCCTAAGATTTAGGCAGAGTCAGTCTGTGAACTATTTTGTAAAGATTATTTACAACCATAAATCTAAGTACCATATATCTAAGTGAGATGCTAGTCGTCAGAATGATCTCAAATAGTTGATACTGCATTTTCAACTGCATTTTTCAAAACCTAATTCAGTACATATCATGACCCCAAAATGACTGAATTCATTTGCTTAGAATTAAGAAAGCCATGATCATCTTGAAACCATATATACATCTCTTCAACAGAAAAGGGTTTATTCAGTGAATTTAAAATTATGCATAAAAGTAGCATCAACACACCATTAGAAGTAGAAAACATCTCTAAGCTAGAATAAAACTGTCTAAGCAGCAAAATTGTAAATATATAACATACTCAGAAAATCACTGCAGGACACAAAAGTAGTACTGATAAAATTTAGTCTTCAACACATGGTAGAGTTAAAACTATTGGAGAAAGTAATCAAACATATTTATCATTATTAATTAGCAATCTGTTACAGTTATGCAGGGAACAAAGCCTGTTCAGAAAGAAAATAAATCCAAGTATCACTACCTTGATAGAAGCTGTCATTCAGAACAGCTGATTTTGCAGCATCTGGGTATCTTTTTAGGTAAAACTAAAGGACAGAAAAAGATGTACCATGCCAACAACAGACAAAGGTAAAATGGAGTAGCTACATTGATTTTAAACAAAGAATACTCTTTTTTTGGGCGAGGTACTGGGGATTGAACTCAGGGGCACTCAACCACTGAGCCACATCACCAGCCCTATTTTGTATTTTATTTAGAGACAAGGTCTCACTGAGTTGCTTAGCGCTTCACTGTTGCTGAGGCTGGCTTTGAACTTGCAATCCTCCTGCCTCAGCCTCCTGAGCCACGGGATTATAGGCGTGCACCTCCACTCCTGGCACAAAGAATACTCTTGAACTAGGAAAATTGAGGGGTATTACACAATGATAAAGGAAGAGATCAATAATCTGAGAAGGCAAAAGAATTTTTTTTTAAAATTAGTTGTAGATGGACACAATGTCTTTATTTTATTGCTTTGTATGTGGTGCTGAGGATCGAACCCAGGGCCTCACGCATGCGAGGCAAGCGCTCTACCGCTGAGCTACAATCCCAGCCCCGGCAAAAGAATTTTTAATGTGTAGACATCTGTCAACAGTGTCACAATTTGTGAGGCAAAGAGAAGTAGAACTATAAAGAGAAACAGATTAATCCACTACTATACTTGGAGACATCAACACTCGTCTGTTAGTACTAGACAGATCCAGCAGGTGAAAATCAGTAAGGATACAGCTGAACTGAACAGCACCATCCATCAACTGAATCTAATTTACATTTACAAATATCAAACCCAACAACAGAAAAATACACATTCCTCTCAAGCTCATAAAGATCATTCACCAAGACCACATTCTGGAACATAAATTCTGAAAAAAAATTTAGAATAATAAAAATCATATAGAATTTGCTATCAGACCAAATGGCATTAAACTAAAAATAACAGAAGCATAGTTGGAAATTTGTTAAAATATTTGGAGATTAAACAATACTCCTAAATAACACTTGGGTCAAAGAAATCTCAAGCGAAATTTTGAAATATTTTTAACCAAATAAAGGTAAAAATATAACTTATAAAAACTTGTAGAATTCAGCAAATATAGTGCTGACAGGGAAATCACAGCACTTAATCCATGACCTTCCAAGGCAGAAAGCATTCAGGCCCAGATAGTTTCTTTATCTTTTGATATAGTGTAGACTGACCCCAGTACATGCTAGGCAAGCATTCTACAACTGAGCTATGTCTGGTCTGGGCCTGCATAGTTTTGTTTATTTTTTTAAATATTTTTTTAGTTGTCAATGGACTTTGTTTATATGTAGTGCTGAAAATCGAACCCAGTGCCTCACACATGCTAGGCAGGCGCTCTACCACTGAGTCACAACCGCAGGCCCTGGATAGTTTTTTTTTTTTTAATTTTTTTTATATTTTGGTACTGGGGATTGAACTCAGGGGCACTCGACCACTGAGCCACATCCCCAGCCCTATTTTGTGTTTTATGTAGAGACAGGGTCTCACTGAGTTGCTTAGCACCTCGCCCTTGCTGAGGCTGGCTTTGAACTTGCGATTCTCCTGTCTCAGCCTCCCAAAGTGCTGGGATTACAAATGTGAGCCACCACGCCTGGCTCCCTGGATAGTTTTAATAGTGAATTTCATCAAACATTTAAGGGAGAAATGATACTAATTCTCTCAATCTCTTTCCAAAAAGCAAAGCGAACATTTTCTAACTCATCCTATGAGGCTAGCATAATACTAAACCCAGAGGAAGATATTACAGGAAGTGAAACTACAAATCAATCTATCTCATGATCATAAATGCAAAAATAAATTTTTTTACAGTATTGGGAATTGAGCCAAGGGCATTTTACCACTGAGCTACATCTCCGGCCCATTTTATTTTTGATTTTGATACAAGCTCTTACTAAATTGCTGAGGCTGATCTTGAATTTGTGATCTTCCTGTTTAGCCTCCCCAATTGCTGGGATTACAGAGGTGTGCCACCACTCCTGGTTTAGGCAACTGACTTTTTTGGTGGGGTACTGGGGATTTAACTCAGGGGTACTTGACCACTGAGCCACATCCCTAGCCGTATTTTGTGTTTTATTTAGAGACAGGGTCTCACTGAGTTGCTTAGTGCCTCACCATTGTGGAAGGTGACTTTGAACTAGAGATCCTCCTGTCTCAGCCTCCTGAGCTTCTGGGATTACAGGTGTGTGCCACCATGCCTGGCTAGGCAACTGATTTTGGACAAAGGAGCAAAGACAATTCAATAGAGGAAGGAGAGAGTCTATTTAACAAGTAGTGCTGGAACAAGTGGATTTCTATGTGCAAAAAATGAATCTAGACACAAAAATTACACAATTCACAAAAATCAACTCAAAATGGATCTTAGACATAAATAAAAAATGCAAAACTTTATAACTTCTAGAAGATAACAGGAGAAAATTTCGGTGAACTTGAGTTTGGTGATTGAGTTCCTGATATGACCACCAAAAGTACAACCCATGTTGGAAAAAAAATAGTAATTAAAAATTTTATTAAAAATTTTTGTTCTGTGAAAGACACTGTTAAAAGGACAAAGAGGCCACAGACTGGGAGAAAATCTTTGTAAACATATATTTAATAAAGTAAAACTTGTATACAAAGACCTCTTAGAACTCAAAAATAAAAGGATTAACTACCCAATTAAAAAAATGGGCAAAAAATCTGAATAGATACCTAGCCAAAAGATATACAGATGGCAAATAACCATATGAAAAGATGCTTAACACCAGATGTCATTAGCGAATTTGGAAATTAAACCAACAATGAAGTACCACTCTACCCATTATGAAAATGTCCAAAATCCAAAAAACTAACAATACCAAATGCTTATAAGGAGGAGGAATTACAGAAACACTTATTCATTGCTGATGGGAATGCAAAATGGTCAACTACTTTGGGAGACAGTCTGGCAGTTTCTTACAAAATTAAACACAGTCATATGAGCCAGTAATCATACTCCTAGGTATTAATCCATCTGTTGAAATGTATGTCCACATGAAAACCTGCACACAAATGTTTATAATAGCTTTATTCATAGTTACCAAAAACTGGAAGCAGCCAAGATTCCTTCATGGGTGACTGGATAAACACACTATGATATATCCCATACAGTAGAATATTATTCAGCAATAAAAAGGAGCTATCAAGTAATGAAAAGACATGGGGGAACCTCAAATGCATATTGCTAACTGAAAGAAGTCAATCTGAAAAGCCTACGCACTATATAATTCCAACTATGTGACATTTTGGAAAAGGCAAAACTATAGAGACAGTAAAAGGATCAATGGTTGCCTAGGAATCAGGGAGGTAGGGTTTTAAGGATGGCTGAACTATTCTGTATGAAACTGTAATGATGGATACGTCATTATGCATTTGGGAAAACCTACAACACAAATATTGATACTTTAATGTAAACTATTGACTATAGCTAATAATAATGTATTGATATTGGTTCATCAATTGCATCAAATGTGATGTATAAATGCAGTATGTTGATAACAGGTGAAACTGAGGAAGGACGAAGGTGTGGGATGGTAATAAGGAACTCTATGCTCAATTATTCTGTAAATCAAAGCCTATACTAAAAACTTAAGTCTATTAATTATTTAAAAATAAAAGCAAAAGGACTAATAAATAACTTTTTTGGTTCTAATTACAAAGGTTATATACATGCCTTTACATAAGAGTGATTTCAAACAAATTAATATATGGACAATATAAAAATTTTATTATATTATACTTTGCTACTCTTCTTGACCTTAATATAGTCTTAGGTACAGAGCAACAGATTGTTTGTAAATAACAAAACATATTTCATTTAAAATCATCCACTAATACTTGAATTGTCCTTTGTACACTGGAGATACTGGATTAAATGGCTTCTTAGAAATGCCATGCCAATTATTATTTTTTTGTTTCTAAAATGTATGTTATCCAATGTTTTGGTCTTACTGATCTTATTTTATAGAGTTGTCTATGATGCTCTGTGATGTGAACAAATCATCTTATGTCCCCCTCCTCCACAAGCAAGTAACAAAGCTTCCACCTCTATTCTTCGCCCTGCTGGTTTTTGTTTGAAGTTTATGAGCAGGACTTAGCTCCATATACATGGGCAGTAGCACACGTCTGACAAGTAACATCAACATCAGGACTAAAAGTCCCAGGACTACACACCACTGCAAAAGAAAACACATGGAAGACAGCATTATAATTTATAGGTATTTTATATCAATAATATAAACCTACCTTCAATATCACACCATTCCTATACCTATATTATACTCGTTCAGCCGATGAAGTTGTAATATGATGATCTTAAAGTTAAGAGAATCCTATTTTTTCCTTTAGTACTGGCAATTTACAGTATCTTCTACAGTGCCCTATATATGATTTCCTGTTTCCAGTTTTCTAGTTCCTATTTCTATGTTTTCTAGGTAGAACCATGTGGTTTTCTTTCATAGTATAGTAGCTTAAGTCAGAACACTATAGAAATGTTTTGGAATACAAGAGTACATTAGGAAGAATTAATATACATTAAGAATTATATTTAGAGGGGGCTGGGATTATGGCGCAATGGTAGCGTGCTCGCCTAGCACGCGGGAGGCACTGGGTTAGATCCTCAGCACCACATAAAAATAAAATAAAGATATTGTGTCCAGCTACAACTAAAAAATAAATATTAAAAAAAAAGAATTATATTTAGAAATTTGGGCCTTGACTTTTTACTTCCCTTTAGCTAAATATGTTTTTGCAAGAGAATCAGTATAGATTCCAATTAGTTAGGCATGGTGGCCCACACCTGTAATCTCAGAGACTCTGGAGGCTAAGGCAGGAGGATCACAAGTTTGAGGTCAGCCTCAGCAAATTAATGAGGAATTGAGCAACTCAGTGAGACCCTGTCTCAAAATAAAACATAAATGTGGCTCAGTGGTGAATCACCCTTGGGTTCAACCCCCCGTACCAAAAAAAAAAAAAAAAGATTCAAATCAATTATCCTAATATAATTAGTCATCTATTCTTCTGACTATATAACCTAGATATGTAGATATTTATATTTTATAATTACCACAACAGCTAGCACAATTGCTGTGTAGACCTTCATCTTTTCCAAAGCCTGGTTGACAGCTATCCATACGTACTACTTGAAAACTGTGGTCCACAAAATGCATAGCTGGTACAGTGTTATTAAGGCGATGATAGAAAGTGTATGCCTGGCTCCGAAAAAATTCTTCTATTCTGTCTCTTGCCTAAAATTTAAAAGTATAAGAGAAAAATACAATTATTACACCATGAGCCAATTTGTTCTTCTGTATCAGAGGCAATGAAAAGTAGCATAAACATGCCATGTTTTATACAACAGGTGAATTCCTAAAAAGTTGTTTAAGACTAAAAAGTCTAAAATTAGCCTAGCCTTAAACTTATCAACTGTTGTTAATTCACGTGTACAATGATTAAGAAAAAATAAAGTTAAAAAACGAACTTAAATTAGCCAGGAACCTGTTGGTACACATCTATAATACCAGCAATTCAGGAGGCTGAGGGAGGAGGATCCAAAGTTCAAGGCCAATCTGGGCAATTTAGTGAGACTATGTTTCAAAATAAAAAAAGAAAATAAGGGCTGGAGATGTAGCTCAGTGATAGAGTGCCCCTGGGTTTAATTTCCAGTACTGCAAAAACAAACAAACAAACTGACTTGTTTTGAATTATTTATAACATGTCTATTCTTTATGTAGATAACTGGGAGTTCATTATTTCTTTCTTTTTTTTTTTTAAATATTTTTCAGTTGTAGATGGACACAATCTCTTTATTTTATTGCTTTATATGTGGTGCAGAGGATCGAACCCAGGGCCTCATGCATGCAAGGCAAGCGCTCTACCGCTGAGCTACGATCCCAGCCCGAGTTCATTATTTCTATTTTTTTTTTTTTTTTAGTACTGGAGATTGAACTCAGGGGTACTCAACCACTGAGCCACATCCCCAGCCCTATTTTGTGTTTTATGTAGAGACAGGGTCTCTCTGAGTTACTTAGTGCCTTGCAGTTGCTGAGGCTGGCTTTGAACTCACGATTCTCCTGTCTCCACCTCCCAAAGTGCTGGGATTACAGGTGTGCGCCACCAAGCCCGGCTAATTCTATCTGATCATTAAAAAACAAACAAACAAACAAACAAACCCCAAAGCGATGTAAAATGGAAACAAAGACTTTTCTCTAACCAGCATTACAAACTAATCATATAAATTTTGTTTTATTTCTTGAGTACAGAGTTTAATAATAACTAATATTAATGGAGTTATGTCTTATAACTTATGCACAACATTAACAGTATAAGCTTAGGAACTAGACCAGGAGAATTTTTAAGACTATGGGATTTTTAAGACTATGTCCTTAGTCTCTGAGGATGGTAGAGGAGATGGCAGCTGTTATGACCAGTACAGATACAATTTTGGAAGAACTACTGGTTTAACCTAGATGACACAATTGTGAGGTTATTCTTCAAGTTGCTGTTTAATCATCTTTTGGGGGAAAAAACCCAGGGATACATCCTTAAATTATAGATAAAATGCATATTAACCTGGAAACACATAATATTTCAGATGTACCACTCTAATACCTCTTGAAATAAAGAAAAATCACACAATCACAGTTTAAAAAATTGGCATTATATTTGCTTTTTTGTTGTTGTTTTTTGTTTGTTTGTTTTGTTTTTTGTTTTGTGCTGGGGATTGAATCCAGGGGCACTTAACCACTGAGGTACACCACCAACTCCTTTTTTTAATTTTGGGACAGGGTCTCACTAAGGGCCTCCCTAAATTGTTGAGGCTGGCCTTGAACTTGCAATCTTCCTGCCTCAGCCGTCTGAGATGCTGGGATTACAGGCGTATGGCACTGTGTCTGGCTGGTGTATTTTGTTTTTGTTCTGGTAGTGGGCATTGAACCCAAGCATGCTTCACCACTGAGCTACATCCTTGGTCTTTTTAATTTTTTTTTCTCTTTTAAAAAATGTTATTTATTCATTTATTTATTCATTTGGTACTGGGGTTTTAATTCAGGGACTCTTTACCACTGAGCTACATCCCCAGCACTTTTTATTTTTTGAGATGGAGTCTCATTAAGTTGCTTAGGGCCTCACTAAGTTGCTGAGGTTGGCCTCAAATTTGCCATCCTCCTGCCTCAGCCTCCTGAATTGCTGGGATTACAGGTGTGCACCACCACGCCTAGCCCTTTTTGTTTTTTATTCTGAGACAGAGTTTTTCTAAGTTGCTTAGGGCCTTCCTAAATTGCTGAGGCTGGCCTCAAACTTGTGATCTTCCTGCCTTAGCCTCCCAAATTGCTGGGATTATAGGCATGAGCCACCCCACCCAGCTACAGATATATTTTAAAATAATAATTTAAATATACTCCCTAGAAATGTTTTTACTAATGATAAATATTCACAACATGAAGAAATATATACACAAATATATGTGTGTATATATATATATATTTTCAAGTACTGGGGCTTGAAACCAGAGGCACTCTACCACTGAACTACATCCTGGATTTTTGTTTGTTTGTTTGTTTTCTGAGACAGCGTCTCAGTAAGTTGCCAAGGCTGGCCTTGAAATTGAGATCCTTCTTCTTCAACCTCCCACATAACTGGGATTACCAGCATGCATCACTGTGCCAGACTTACAAAATTTTAAAATAGCTTTACTGACTATTCAAGTTCTTTCTTCTTATGATGAAATTCTCACCTTGAGGATATTACGATTAGTGATGTCTCCACAGTCAACACTATCATTGCATGCACTTTTCCACCCTGGTGCAAAAGGATCAACTGGGGAGGCAAACGTGATAGGCTCACAAAAGGATTCTAAACAGTTACAAACATTTCAATAAAGCCCCAAGTACTTCATTTAGGACGCAAGCACACGTTCACTTAATCTAGCTATCTAGTCCTAGTAGTAAAGTTAGATGTACATTCCAATAATTTATACATCATGACTTTACTCCATCTGGGGGCTAATGGAAGTAACTACAAGGCTTTAAAAGAGAAAAAAAAAAAAAAAGAAAAAAGCCTGTGTTTTGTTACTCCCTGTTATTAAATGCTCAAAAATACAATTAAAAATTCTGTAAGAAGTTACAAATAAAATATTAATTATATAGTTAAAGGCTATAATAATTAATTGATGTTGGCTTCTAAATGATAAGCAACAATATATCATATTTGAAGGTAAATAACTAGTATGTTGATTTTTAAAACCACAATCAGGCAACAATATATTTTAGTGCTTAGCAAATATTTAAAACTCATTATTTATAAGATATTTCACATTCATATGGTAATTAATTTTGCAATCTAACATCATTGAGGACTAAACTCATACAATTAAAGAAATGTTTTAAAAATTGGCTTTACCTCGAAAAGCTATGAACAGCTCATGTATAAGGCTATGTTCTGGAAGTTTAACAAAATGGCATTTATATGATGGTTCTACAACATGGCACAACAAATCAGAGATCAAATTATCCAAGATTTTCCTCAGCACTCTAAAAAGCAGGTCATTATATTTTCCTACACAAGACTTTGTGGTAAAACGCACAGCCATCTGATATGAATAATCAGGTTCCCGATAGGCTTTGAAAAAAAATGAGAATGAAAACAATTATGCCTACCATTAATTTTCTACCAATTTTCAAATAACATGTAATATTAAATTCCATCAATATTGCAAACATCATAGAAACATTATCTAGTAAAATGCTTTACCAATTTATCCTACAAAACATGTAACACTAATAATTTTAGTGAAAAATTGTTACTTTCATCTGATATATTATCTACTTAGAAGAAGAGGGGCTGGGATTGTGGCTCAGCGGTAGAGCGCTTGCCTCGCATGCGTGAGGCCCTGGGTTCGATCCTCAGCACCACAGACAAAGCAATAAAATAAAGACATTGTGTCCATCTACAACTAAGAAAAAAATTAAAAAAAAAAGAAGAGAGACAGCTTCTGTGGGTTGCCTATATGGATAAGAGCATCAAAAAAAAAAACAAAAAAAAAAACAAAAAACAAGATTGCTTTTGGGGAGGGTCTTCATTTGCAGAAAGTATCATTGCTGTTGACGCAGACCAGCGAAAGGATCATTAATTTGCTTTTATAGAACTGAATATCTGTTTTGAAATTACCTGGAAAAATACTTGGATAAAGTAGTTTGTGCTAACATATCTAGGCAGTAGAAAGTAGGGAGTTAAAAGAGGGTTATGTAGGGCAAGCTTGTTAATTTGAGTTTACCTCATTAAAGACACCTCAAAATACTTCACAAGTCATAATGAGTACCTACCTATACTAGACTCATTTTCACTAAATGAAGAAGTCTTACACTTAATTCTGATTCAAACTAAATGTATAAATTAAAATGTGCTCATATTCTTACCAAAGATCATAAATTCATATCTCCTCTTTACTGTAGTTTCTTCTTGGGTTTCTGCTTTGACAGTCTTATATGAAAGAGTGCATGTATAAAGTCCAGACAAAGGCTCCAGAAAATCTCTCACCATTAGTTTTCCCGTTTCTGTTATACTTATTCGACTATTTTCTACACAGAAATAGTAAATTATTTGGTTATTTATTTATTTATTTTGGTACCAGGGATTGAACTAAGGGATACTTGACCACTGAGCCACATCACCAACTCAATTTTGTGTTTTATGTAGAGACAGGGTCTCACTGAGTTGCTTAGTGCCTCACCATTGCTAAGGGACTTTGAACTCATGATTCTTCTGTCTCAGCCTCCCAAAGTGCTGGGATTACAGGCGTGCACCACCAAGCCTGGCTAAATTATTTGGTTATTTAACAGATAACAACTCAAATGTTATTTAGTAAACTTGGGTTACAAATAGACACAAACATTTAAAAAAGGTAATAGATTATTTCAAGTCCAAGAATCCAACAAAATCTGTGTGTGTGTGTGTGTGTGTGTGTGTGTGTGTGTTTTATGTAGAGACAGGGTCTCACTGAGTTGCTTAGCGCCTTGCTGTTGCTGAGGCTGGCTTTGAACTCGTGATTCTCCTGTCTCAGCCTCCCAAAGTGCTGGGATTACAGGCATGTGCCACCGTACCTGGCTCCAACAAAATCTTAATTCTGTTATATTACTCTATGAAAAGCCACATAAGTATACTTTTGAAATGTATGTTGGTTTACTTTGATTCACTTCTTGGCATCTAGTTTCAATTGGTTTATCCCAGTAATGCAGTAAATGAGATATAATTTCTTCACATAAGATAAACTAATTAATAATGCTTACATCCCAAGGCTCTCTTCTAACATCATGAAAAATTCCCTATTAGATATTTCATCTCATATTACTGATGGTACAAAGATAAAATAAAGATATTTGAACTAATACAGCTCAGAAGTAGAAAACAAAAATAACTGCTTCAAGGGCTGGGGATGTAGCTATTGGAAGAGCACTTGCCTAGCATGTATAAGGCCCTGGGTTCAATTTCCAGCTCCATAAAAAAATAAGAAAAAAGAAAAGAAAATTACTGCTTCAGTTTTTGGAGTAATTAAGACGTACACTTATCTGTAACGCCATTTATCCAAGTGGAGAGCAAGGTAAAACTGCAGTTGAAATTAAACTCGTTCTTTTCAATAAATGCTTTTTAAAAACAATGTTCATATCATTAAAATTATATTAAAATCAAATAATTTACCTGTTAATGTCTTTTCTTTAGGCCCAATCCATAAGTAGGTAGGGTCCACTGTTTCTGTATTAGCACGGTTCAAATCCATACAGATAAGGACTGGGCTATTTTGATGTAATTTTACATATATTTTCACTGTGACAAAATAAAATAATGTATAACTAACATTATATAGCAACAAAGAAATACACTTATACCAAGGATACTAATTTGTTCTTTTTGTGTCAGTCCTTTTTTTTTTTTTTTTTGGTACTGGAGGTGCTCAACCACTGAGCCACATCCCTTGCCCTTTTTGCTTTTTTAAATTTTGAGACAGTGGGTCCCTAGGTTGCTTAGGGCCTCACTAAATTGCTGAGGCTGGCTTTGAACTTGCCATCCTCCTGCCTCACCCTCTTGAGCTGCTGGGATTTCAGGTGTGGGCCTCCATGACTGGTGGTTTCAGTCTTTAAAAATTAATGATTATAAAGCCAGGTGCAGTGGCACATGCCTATAATCCCAGCAACTCTGGAGGCTGAGGATTGAGAGTTCAAAGCCAGCCTCAGCAGATTAGTGAGGCACTTAGCAACTCAGCGAGACCCTGTCTCTAAATAAAATATAAAAAAGGGCTGGGGATGTGGCTCAGTCGTTAAGCACCCTTAGGTTCAATCCCTGGTACCAAAAAAAAAGAATCAAGATTGTAACATTTAGGATGCTAGTCTGAATTTCTTCTTGCTTCTCATGGTAAGTTTTAACAGCTCTACTGACTGTTAGAGCTATAATATTCTTTTTCTATGATATTACAGTTTAATAAAAGGTACACAAGACATCTAGGTCATTTTCATGGACCAGTTCAGAACTCACTGAAATCACATAGATTTTTTCGAGCACTGGGGATTGAACTCAGGGGCTCTCTGCCACTGAGGTACATCCCCAGTCCTTTTTACTTTTTGAGACAGGGTCTTGCTAAATTGCCCAGGCTGGATTTGGACTTGTAACCCTCTTGCCTCAAGTCTCTTCAGTCGCTGGGATTACAGGTGTGCATCATCACACATAGCTGCTCAAATAATTTTTTCAGCGGTGGGGTGTGGTATCAAGGATTGAACCCAGAGGCACTTAACCACTGAGCCATATTCCCAGCCTATTTATTTTCTTGAGGCAGTGTCTCGCTAAGTTGCTGAGGCTGGCTTTGAATTTGCAAACTTCCTGCCTCAGCCTCCCAAACTGTCAGGAATCACAGGCGTGCAACACCACACCGGGCTCAAATCATAATGTTTAAAGGAATAATGGGATCAATTTAAAGTCCAGAGAAGGCCTTGAGTTCATTGCAACACTATTTTAAAGATAATTATTATTTCTAAGGGACACCTGGTATTTCACTGTAACTTTCCTTTCTTGGGCACAATAATTAAGCCCATATGAGACATTCTAGGCTGGTGTTCTGCAATTATGGTTTTTTTTTTGTACTGGGGATTGAACCTAGGTGCGCTTAACCACTGAGCCACATCCCTAAACCTTTTTTATTTTGTTTAGAGACAGGGTCTTGCTAAATTGCTAAGGTTGGCTATGAACTCATGATCCTCCTGCCTCAGCCTCTAGATTATAGACATGCGCCGCCAGGCCATGCTGCAATTAACGTATTCTGATTCAGATAGTACGACAGCATGCTTGGAATCAATTCTGTCCCACAAGTTATTAATTTTAAAGCCTACTGAATGCCAGGCCCTGAGTATACAAAGACATTATCCTACAATTTGGTGGTAGCGGTGGTGTTGAGGGAGAGGGTTCAAACATGACATACTGTGAACTGGCCCAGTTATCTAAAAGTTAGCTGGGTGACTAGCTTTCCTTGGGAATTGTGGGAAAGTTACACCACAGTGAATAACATTTGAGTTGACCATTAATGGACGAATAGGAGATCTACTGAAGAAGGGGAAAGACGACAGACTTTCAAATAGTGGGACTTCCAGCCCTGGAAATCACCCCTATGAGCGGGGCTCCCACGTTGCAAATCAGCAGAACCATTTGGAAGTGAGATGTCAGAGCAAGAGACTGCATTAAATCCTGGCTCCTTAAAAGCTGTGCGGCTCTAGGCAAGGCAATACAACTAGCTAGGGTCGCTGTTCAGGATGAAAAGATGAAATCTTCACGAACTGCAGGGCGCAGGGTGGATGCACAGTGCACATTCGTTTCCTTTTCCTCTGTGGGAACCACCTTAGCAGGTCCATGGCATCCCCGACTTTTCTAAGGCCGTTGGTGCAAAGAGGTCCTTATTACCTGGGTGTCCTATCTTGCCAAAAACGAAGCCTTTCTTATTGAGTAAGGATGAACGCTGGCATCCAACTGCGGAGGAAAGAAACCACTGACTTTTTAGTTAGAAAAGGAGTCAGAGCTCAGAGTGGGATAGGGCGGGGCGAAACCGAGGAGGCAGGACCGGGAACCTCGGGCAGAGGAGAGACTTGGGGGCCTTGTGGGACAATCCACACCTCCTGCGAGGTACCAGAGCACCGCGGAGAAGAGGGCCCACGCTCCCATCACGGCTCAGGGGCTAACTTGGCGGGAGGCGTCGACAGCTGGGGTCCTTCCTACCTCAGCCCCTGCCCAGTACCTTCCCATCGCTCCCACACACAGCGGAGCAAACCGCCGGGGTCTACAACTCTACCCGTCCGTCGCTAACGCGGGGGCGGACCCGCCGGAAAGCGCGTGCGTGTTCCGAACGCGCGCGCGCGGGCGGGGCGAGTGCGCGGGAGGAGAGGCCCCGCCCATGGCGCACGCGCGACCGTGGTCGTGCGGCCCTTCACGCCTCGTGTCGGCGCCATTTTCCCGCGCTCTCGGCGGTACGGATCTGTGAGCCGCTCCTAAGCAAAGAGGAGAGCAAGGGGAACCAGCTCAGGGCTTTGCATGCTGGGGATTTCCGTAGACTAAGTGCTGAGGTACTCTCCAAAAGGACAACGAGGCCCAAGGACCATCACATGAGGACCAGAGGAAGAGAGAAGCTTGTGAGAATTTCCTCCTCACCAGAAAACAGAGCATCCTGCGTGGGAATTTCCTGTGTCCTTTCCCTCACGAACTGTATCTGAAACTGTGTGCCCAGTCTCTTTCAAACTCACTTCCAATTTTTAAAAAATGTTTTTCGTTGTTGATGGACCTTTATTTATTTTTTATTTATTTATGTGCCGTACTGAGAATCGAACCCAGTGCCTCACACATGCTAGGCAGCAAGCACTCTGCCACTGAGCCACAACCCCAGCTCTCACTTCCAATTTTTATCTGCTTTCTGTCCACAAAACCAAGACCTTAAAGAAACACCAGTGCAAGACACCTGTTTCCATACATAGGAACGTTGACCTTCAAGTAGGAGATGATGTGGAGGGAGCCCTCTGCCTCCTGCGCATTTTTTTGGAATAACCTTAGAAAATGGGCCCAATCAAAAGGCATGTGCCCAAGCTGTGCTTTTCCCGAAGGGATGGATGACAAATCAATACCAGAGAGCCCCACCACAGATGGTGCCCACATCTTCCAAGGTTCCTTCTTGCCTACTAGGTTTGTGGCCTGAAAGGCCCTACGTATTATCTATTTCTTAGCAGCGGGATGCCACTCTCAGTAGTGGTTTTGAGTAGGCTGGTAGGTAGAGGGCCCGAGGTTCAGACAGGGTGCAGAATGGTTATTTTGGGTGAGATCAAGAGTTTTCAGTTTTATTTCCCTAGAGCGGAGTCAGTATTTGGACTATCTCAGATGGTCCAGGAGCAACCTTTGTCAGTAATTTCATTTTTAGTCACTGTTAATTTTGTCTACCTAGAATAAGCCATGAAATGTGATTCAATGAGTCAGATCCACCCGTTGTCAGTTGCTGTGTCTAGATTCATGGTTTAGACTCAACTGTTCCCTTTTTAAGGTGATGATGATGAAGACAAATTTAGGTACTCGATTCCTTAGAAGTTTGTCATTCCAGTTTTAATCAAACATTATATATCTACAGTGTTTTGCTGACTTCCCACTTACCATAAATTAATTGATCCTTGTGATACCCATGCAATACATTTTGGCTCTGATAAGTCTTCATCAAATGTGTAGTAGTTACATGTTGAAAGTACCCATCCACTCTTTTTAAATAAACTTATTTTAGAGGTTTTCCATTTACAGAAAAATTGCAAAGATAGTGTAGAATTCTCATGTATCCTCACCCAGTTTTTCCTCTTATTTAGGTAATGACATCTTCCATTAGTATTTCACAAATTAATAAATCAATACATTACTATTAACTGAAGTCCATACTTTCTTCAGATTTCCTTAGTTTTTACCTCAGTTCTTCTGTTCCAGGGGCCCATTCAGGATTTCACACTACACTTATTTGTCATATCCCTTAGATTTCCCTTGGCTGTGACAGTTTTTCAGGCTTTTCTTATTTTTGATGACCTTGACCTGGCTTTAATTTTGTAGAAACCCTCTATTGGAAATTGTCTGATGTTTTTCTAATTAGTCTAAGATTGTGGGGTTTTGAGAGGAAGACCACAGAGGTAAAATTATGTGACATTACATCTTATCAAGGGTACATACTGTAACCTGCCTTACCACTGTTGATGTTAACCTTGATTGCCTGGCAAAGGTAGGGTTTTGTCAGGTTTCTCCACTAAAAAGTTACTCCTTTTCCCCTTTCTGTAATTTTTGGAAGACACTATGTGCAGGCTACACTTAAAGAGTTGGAGTTATACTCCACCTTGAGGATGCAGTGGCTACATAAATTATTTTATCCTTTTAGAAATCACTGTAGAGTTTAAAATACTCAATACTTAACTGTTTACAGAGTAGCCATGCATTCATTCCATTGTTAGATATCAAGAACATTGTTATGGAAGATAATAAAAGTTTCTTTGTAACTTTTTAATAATCAAATAATGATTCATCCTAACACCATCCCTGTGAAAGTTTACAGTTCCTCTTCTGCTACTTTTGATGTGCTATTTTTTGCTTTTAGAAACTAACAAACAACAAATTTCCCCTTTCAGTACTAAAATTAAACCTAGTGTTTAGAGTATTTCTCTGAAATTGATATTATCCTGCAGAACTCCAACTCATAGCTATAGAGATGCTACTTTGGTGCTATGGTCTTAAAGCAAGTACAAGCTAGACACATTTTAAAAATTAAAAATATATAAATAGCACAGACCACCTATACCAATGGGCTATTTAAACAAATTCATAAGCACATAGTATGTGTGTTTTAACTCCTAAACATGAGTTTCTTTTGATATGGTTGGCTGATGTAAAAGCCTTCAACTTTAAGCCTCAAATATATTTGTATACACCAACAACATGATTTTCTAACAAGAATAGCAGTGGAATCATTTGTATTGTCCACTCAACACATTGGAGACAATTGGAAGGACTCACCTAAACAGTGTTACATAAAATCTTGGGGAGAGATAAAGTTAACTTTTATTTTTAAACTTTTATTATTTTCCATAACAATGTTCTTAATATGCAACAGTGGAATGCGTTACTACTCTAAGGCAGAGGAAAAGGAAAAAGGAAACTTCCTTTTTCTTCTCCTTACAGTCAGATATATGCTTTACACCTACAAAGTGTGGAGGATGTTGGGGAAAAGTACTGACCGGTACATCTCTGTGAACTAACATCTTTCAGTTAATTTTGCTATTTCACCACTCCCCTCTCCACTTTCTTTAGTTTTCTGATACATTCTATGTGTATTTTTGTAAGTGTCCTATTTAGGAGGAGGCAAGGTAGTAGAAAATAAACATACATAGAGTTGTATTTTTTGAGTAGTGGCAAATAAACTAGCTCCCAGAAAGGAAAACAAAAATGAGATTAATTGCTCCCCAAAATTAAAAAAGTTGCATGGGTAAAAGTGCCATACTTTTGAACTGTCTTTCTGAAAACTTGGACAAGAGCTTTTATTGAACGAAGTGGAAAAACTGAGGAAGGAAAAAAAACCCACAATGAATACTTTCCATGAAGTGAGTTTTCAATGATGATTTTTCAAGACTATCATCCCTGCATCTGGACAAACATAAATAAATAAATTTAGGTCTTTCAATTTAAGACACACCTCTGTGAACTTGAGCTGGCTAAAAAAGCAATGCAGATACCCTCTCCAAGTGACATTACTCTCGTCCGTTATCCTTCAAAAATAGACGTTCTGAGACAATTCACTGATGCGCCACTTCCATGCCATCGGGGTTCCTTGGGTTCGACGTTCAAAACCGGCTGAAGGTGCGGAAACTTGCGCTCGGCCGTGAGCTTGAGCGTCCTTTAAAGCTGCCGCCAGCCAGCGCCGCTGTAACCCCACGCACCACCGGGTCGCCGGCTCAGGGGCCCCTTCAGTCTGCGCCGACGCGGCGGCCAGATCCCGGGGACTCCCCGTGCCGGGAATCTCCCGCCAGCTGCGCGCTGCGTCCCGGCGACGGCAGGAGCACGTGGAGCGGCCAGGCAGCCAGAGCGACAGCTCCAGACCAGCGGAGCCCGGCGGCGACATGGAAGGTGAGCCTCCAGCACACTTTTCTTGAGGGGTCTTTGAGAAGCTCAACCGGTACACGCGTCAAAGTTCCTTGTGAATCTCAGTTTTGCTTCTAGTTAGTTATTTTGTCAAAAGTCTATGTGAAGTATTTCAGAGGGCAAAGCGTGTCGGTTCTCATACATTCCCTCCCCCAACTTTGAAAAGTTATAACTTATCCGCATTTGTTTCTTATGGGTTGTCAGACACGAGGGGTCAATGCTAAGTCTGCAGAGGAAGAGCATTTATGGGTAGTCCCTGAATTAGCAACAAACCTGGAGTAGAATAGTGCTTTGGGACATTTATTCTTCATCCTTGGACTCAGTGTCCATTGGAATTGGGCTGGTCCGAGTGACTTGTTCTGAATAGTGACCACTTTTTTTTTCTTCTCAGGGCCAATGGGAAAGGTCCATTTTAAAGTTACTGTCAGTTGGAGTTTCTTTGGAATTCTATCTTCTAATGAACCCCTATTTCACTCAAAGCACAAATCAGGTTCACATTAAGAGTTTCATTTGAATTAACTTGAAAATCATAAAAGTATCCTTCCTTCTTAAAAAAAAAAGTAGGTACTTCCTTGGGGTAACTAAAATTACACGCTGTTATTGTAGACTCTTCAATAGTCTTTTCACCAAAAGTTTGAAAATGGCAGTTGCGTCTCAACTTGGGGGAAGAGGCAGTATTTAGAAAATGGTGATTTGAAAAACATATTTACTCTGTTTAAAAGTGAAATACTGACACAACTAATTGAGATTTATTTTGGTAAATATGAGCATCATGGATATTTTCTTCAAACTAATTGAAGGATCTCTTATTGACAATGAATCTTGATCCTTGGCAGCTTTAGTTCTAGAGCATGTGAAATTATGAAAATATGATTATATACTTTGAGACACAGATAAATATGGTAAAGCTTTTGTTTCACAACCTGATAAGTGTAATAATACAGTCCTAAATCCTCAATTTGTACAGGGATTTGCTTACAAAATTTTTTACTGCCTTGGTCCACATAAACATTTTTTCTCTAAATAAAACGCCAAATGATATAATTCAATGAACTGTATTGTTTATTAAATAGAAACTTTTTAAATAACCATTATTCATAATGCTTCAAATGTTTTCTTTTGTAAAAATTTATTTATGCTTTTAGTTTTTGATTATCAGAATGTAGAAAATTACTTAAGAACTTTTGCACTTTGAACATTGAAATAATGGTTTATGAAGTGTAATTTTTAGCGTGTAAAGGTTTCATTGGCCAAGAATAGGGGAAAAAAGTGGTATTGCTGTATACTATGGGAAACATAATTTTTAAAAGCTCTCGTGCTTTAATTATTACAAATAATTAGTTTTTGTGAAGTTATAAATCAATATTCCATCACTATTTTTTCCTAGTTTTAATCATGACACTTATCAAGAATAATGTATCAAATTGTGTAAATCCATAGAAACTGGAGTGTTTCTCTATAAATGTTGTTACTAAATTCATTTATAATTCAGTAATAAAATAAATAAAGAACCTAAACTACATGACATCCTAACAGACTTTTAGGTAAGCCTGATAAAGATTTTCTGAAGAGGAAAGGAATGGAAAACTTGTATAAAACTTAATTCAGAATATATAGACTGTAAGTGAAAAGAGAGAATATAGATCAGTGATTTTAAAAGGTTATGAATTTAGATGCCTTTAGATTAAATCTATTGGTCCATAGAGATAGTTAATGTATAGTATGCTTACTGCAAAAAATTAAACATTTAAATCAAAAAATAAGATATGATGATGTGAGTTTAGCTATTCTAACATCAGGTCCTTGAGAACAAAGTAATTGATGTACTAAAGCATCTAGTTCATTATAGTCACCCAAGATTGACTAATCTGGCTCATGATTTGACATTTAAATATTTTTATATCATCTCGATATTTTGGGTTCAATCTAAGAATAGCATTTTGACCTATAGCACATACCTTTCTTGGCAATGTAAGAAAGTAGAATATTTTATGGATTACCTTTATTTTCTACCTAATTTGGGGGTTAAACCAATATACTATAGTTTATTGTAAAGTGTAAGACTGTATTGTCCATTCTTTCAGTACATCAAATAATTTTTCATTAATTTATATTGTCCTTCATTAATATTTATTTATTTAAAAATATTTTTTAGTTTTCAATGGACTTCTATTTTATTTATTTATATGTGGTGCTGAGAATTGAACCCAGTGCCGTACACATGCCAGGCAAGTGCTCTACCACTGAGTCACAACCCCAGCCCCAGACATTTATTTATTTATTTAAAATTTTTTTTAGTTGTAGGTGGACACAATATATTTATTTGTTTATTTTTATGTGGTGCCTCATGCACGCAAGGCAAGTGCTGTACCACTGAGCCACAATCCCAGCCCCCAGACATTTATTTTTATTGAGATTTTTATGTTTGAAGATATTGGATGAAATAAGATTTTGAAATGGAAATCCTGTCATATAAAAATGAAAAGAATTAATGCCTATAATAAACCAAACTTCATAACATTTTTCTCTTCTCACAATATGTGACCCTAAATATTTTCTATCCAAAGGCACTTTATGTATCTCTAAATTTTATTATTTGTGTTATAATCGCTTCTATTTGGTATGATTGGGAAATGAGATGGTCCACAAGATGACTTTCACAGGTAATGATTGGTAGCCTTTATTTTAAAATATTGGATCTTTCTAAGTGTATTTATTGCACAGTCTTCTGCATTATAAACAAGGTCCATAAGAGATGACATTATCTCAGTGACTCTAGGTCCTTCTTCTGACCATTAGGAATGTATTGTTCTATAGTTTGTTCTCACAGGGAGTTTTAAACTGTGTAGAACTGAAAGACCCTACACTTAATATTTCCAGGTTATTGTGCAGTTTCTCTCTCTCTTTTGATATCAGCTTCTGCTTCTCAGCTCATAGATTTTTGTGGTAGCCATTTTCCATTTTCAGGTCCCTTTGCATGTTCTGGATGGTTGAGATTGACAGAGATGTAGTCTGCAATGGTGTTTACTTATCCCCTACTATACGCATATAGAGGCTGAAATGGCAAAGCTTTATGGAACTACAGTCACATAAAGGCCATGGGGTCTTGGTAGAACGCATTTTTTCAAAATTTTGATTTGTGTTTTCTATGATCTAATATGCTATTTCACACTTCCATGTCCTTGCTGATATTCTCACCCCATTCTTTATCTGGTAATGCCTGCTCATCTTTCATGACTCTGCTCAGGCATCATCATGGTGAAAGTTACACAGATGTCCTTCTTATGATGACTTCCCCCTGTGCCTTCTGATGATAACCTCTATCCAGTCCCTCATCTCCCTCCACCTAGGTTAAGAGCCTCTCCCTTCTGTGTCTACTTCTACCACATTGTATTAACATTATTTATTGACTTAAGCATTTATTCCTCCTCTGGTATTTAGGCTTCTGGAGGGCAGAGACTTTTATTTTTGTATGCTCAGTGCCAGGGACAGTTGCTGGTTCATAGAAGGCCCCTCAGAGTTTGTTGCATTCAATTAGGAAAATAATGCTGAAAAATAATTTTCATTGTGTTTATCATGATGCGTTTTATCTAAATAATTTTTCATGAATAAGATATCAGTGCTAGACAAGCGGGAGGCACTGGGTTCGATCCTCAGCACCACATAAAAAAAATAAAATACAGCTATTGTGTCCACCTACAACTAAAAAATAAATTAAAAAAAAAAGATATCAGTGCTAGAGATTGCTACATACTCAGTAATTTTTTAAAGTACTTATACAATATAACTGTAAAAACTTAAAAACAAAAATGTTACTGATTTTTATACTACATTGTCGCTTAAAACCAAATATCAGTTATTAAATTCACATAAGCAGATTTAAGGATCAAATATTAGTTCATTAAAATAAATTAGTAAGATATAGATAGTGCCACGAAATCAGTATCAGGTTTTCCAGTGATACTTTTAAAATACATTACAGGTTGAGCATCTCTAATGCAAAATCTCAAACTTTTTTTTGTGGGGGGGTATTGGGAGAGTGAACCCAGGGTGCTCAACCACTGAGCCACATCCCCAAGCCTTTTTATTTTGAGATAGGGTCTCACTAAGTTGCTTAGGGCCTTGCTAAATTGCTGAGGCTAGCTTTGAACTTGAGATCCTCTTGTTTCAGCCTCCTGAGTTGCTCGGATTACAGGCATGCACCACAACACCTGGCATAAAATCTGAAATTTTTTGAGTGCTGATATGATCCACAAGAGGAAAATTCACCCCTAACCTCTTGTGACTTGTCAAAGTAAAAATGCAGAAGCACTTAAAGTATTGTGTAAAATTAAAGTCAGGTTATGTGTATAAAGTATATGTGAAACATAAATGAATTTTATCTTTAGACTTTGGTCCCATCCATAAGATATCTCATTATGTTTGTGCCATATTCCAAGATAAAAAAATCAAAAATCTGAAACATTTCAGGTCCCAAACACTTCAGATAAGGAATGCTCAATGTATAGTGACATTGAAACAGGTTAATTTTGCTGGTTCACTTCTAAAAGGTGCTACTCAAGTCTTAGTATAAGAGATTTGATTTGGTTAAATCCAGTATGATAAATACCACCATCTTTTTCTAATCCAATATTGGCTCTGCTCTAGAAACAAAACAGTGCCTTCTGGCTTTTGGATTTGTCCAAAAATTTTGATACATTTTTATTTCAGTGATGTATTGCAATTTCCACAGTAAGCCATTTTTTCACAGCAATGTTTAGATTCTCCAAGTTGTTGAGAAAAACTTGTTTTATTTGAGTTCTCTGTCACAGCAATAGCAGTTCATGTGAGAAGTGATATCTATTTGAGAGATTATTAATTTACCAGAATATTTGGTACATCAGAATAATTTCCTGTAAAAGTAGACATACATAACCTGTGGAAATGAACAAAATATCGCCCTTACCAACCTATAAATATGGAATTACATCATAGCTAATGGAAGTGAATTTCTTCCAATTTGAAAACTGAAATAATTTTGATAATATTTAACAACTAATCCTTTTTGCTATCATCTGCCTTTATCTCTGCAATTAAGAATCAGTTGACTTCAACTTCTTACACTCATTAATAGTTGATTATAGGCTTGTATACAGGGTATCTACTCTCACAAACGTGCTTTAGAGTCTAATTTTATTTAAATTTTCATTTGATTTTCACATGACATTCCAAATTTTAATGCATTGAAAAATGTCAGTGTATAAATTTATCCTCTGACCTCAAAATAGGACTTATTTTTTTTGCCAGTTCTGAAAAGAATAAAATTTTATAAATGTGGCTTGAGTAAGATTGTGGATTCTTTTTTTTTTAATATTTTGTTTTTTGTTGTAGATGAACACAATATCTTTATTTATTTTATGTGGTGCTGAGGATCGAACCCAGTGCCTCACGTATGCGAGGCAAGCGCTCAACCGCTGAGCCATAGCCTCAGCCCCAAGATTGTGGATTCTTATGGATCTTTTCTCTCTTGTGTATATTTGCTCATATAAAATAATTTAACTAAAAATACTACTAATTCTCCATAATAATCCACATAATAATCTAGTGTCTGATAAAGGCTCAATTCAGATGCTTGGAACATGCTTTTGTTATCAGTATAATCACCTACTCACAAACAAGAATATCTTGATATATATTATAAATCTTTTACATATTTATTATAAGGTTGAGTTTTTATCTGATTTTTATGTTCAGTATTCATTCAGAATTATGAATATTAAATATCTTCAGTGATTCAACTTTCAAAGTTTACTTACCTTTATTTTTCAAATGTCTGAGAATTGTTTAATTAAAAATTATTCTGGGGGCTGGGGTTGTGGCTCAGTGGTAGAGCACTTGCCTAGCATGTGTGAGGAACTGGGTTCAATCCTTAGCACCACATAAAAATAAACAAATAAAATAAAGACATTCTGTCCATCTACAACTACAAAAATTTTTTTTAAAAAATTATTCTGGGCCTGGGATGTAGCTTAGTTTCAGAGCACTTGCTCAGCATGCATAAGGCCCCAGGTTTGACCCCCAGTACCACACATACAAAAGAATTCTGAAATAAGATTAAGCACTTCTTTAAAAAATAATTTTTAAGTTGTCAATAAATAAAATAAAGTATTTTATTTATTTATATGAGGTGCTGAGAATTGAACCCAGTGCCTTACACCTGCTATGCAAGAGCTCTACCACTGTGCTACAACCCCAGCCCAGGTGAAACACTTTTAAGTGGTAATAGTTTTGATATGTGCGCATCTTCAATTTGCTCCATATTTGCAAATAAGACAAAATACAGAACTGATAAATGTGTTGAAACTGATGAATAAAACTAAACCTTTTTTTGTGTGGTGCTGGGGATTGAACCTAGGGCCTCATGCCCTCATGCATGCTAGGCAAGTATTCTGATGTTGAGGTATACCCCCATCCCTGAAACTGATGGAAAAAGCTGCAGTTTTCATCCATAACTCACAGTTTCTAGCTTTTGTTTATTAAAAGTCTTCTTGTTCTCATGGTTTGACTTTTTAATGGTTATTATGTAGTTGGAATTATTATTATACATTACTAAGATAGCCCTTCATCTATTTTATATATGGTAAATCCATTTAAGATTTCATTTGGAAAAACAAAATGTGTCTTTTATAAAGGTTTAAAACTACTAGTATCAAAACAGGCACTTTCCTACTAAACAGTCTTTGGAAGCCAGCATGGTTAAGACTCGGCAAGTTCAATAGAATGTATGACTGAATGAAATTAATCCCCTGGCCCTTAGAGCTAAATAACTTCTTTTGCTACATGAAACATCCTAGCTCCATTTTGGTACTGTAGGTATTATGCTATACCATTCGAACTTTGAGGAATAGATGAGCCGGTAGCTTACAAGAAATATTTGTCTAAAGCAATGATGTGCCAGTAGATTCAAGGGGGCTAAGAGAGAGAAATTATTCATAACTGGTGTAAACTACTGGTTCTCTACTTCTTTTGATTTGCAAATCATTTTAACAGAACAAAAGGATTTATGAACCACCCTAACCAACACACTTCTTGCTACTGTAAAGCAAAATCTCCCAAAATGAATGAGAATATTTTTTGTGAGTAGATGAAAGAATTAGGATGAGGTAGCATTTTAACATTTTTCATGCATTATAGAAATAAAATTGTAAACCTTACAAACAAGAATTCACTATAAGATAGACCCTTGGCATTTATGAATGTAACCAGATGTTTTTGACTGTGAATCACCATGAAAGAATATAATAATATGTGATAATTTGTAAATGTTATAGCTTCTATAAAGATTTAAGTGGGATAATGTATATAAGACTCAGTTAGTAGCATTAGGAAACCAGAATGCACAAGCAAGTACGTAGCTCCTTACTGTGCCAAGCCAACAGCATGACATTCATATCTCATTGAAAGGAATTTGGAGTTTCTCAAAGGACTCCACAGATAACCATTGCAGTCATCAAACAACTAGAAATTTTAAATCTAATTTGGGGAGGGAGATATAATCTATACAGTAGGACAAATAATGGTTGAACAGGTTGATATTAAAAATTAATCTAGTGCCTATAGATCTTTTAGCTACTACTCTATTCCATGATACTGTTGATTGTATGATGGACTTGAGGTCATCATAGTTCAACAAAAATTAGGATTATACACAAAAACAAAACAAAATTTGTTTTTAACAACTTAACATCTTCTTACACCATAATCTTATATTCTGGGACATATGCATGTGTGGTGATCCAGATGAGAGAGAAGGGAGGGAGCGAGAGACTACTGCTAGGCTTGCATTTCCTCTGCCAAAGATGAGCACCTGTAGTGGCCCTCTGGAATCCTAGAGTTCCATAGAACACATCTTGGAAACTGCTGATTCAGACCATTGCATGTTTTTTTTTTCCTTGTAACCTTATCTAGACTTTCCTCTCCTCATTAATTTGAGTATTGATGCCAGAATGATCTACATAAACATCAAGTTAATCCCCTACTCAAAACCCATTTTAAGTATTTCCTAGTTGGGAATTTAAGATGCTCCACAGTGTAGCTTTCACAAACCTTTCCCACTGAATCCTCTGTCCTCAGTGTTGTTATTCTAAGCTGTTTACTTTCCCCTGAGCACTGACTCCCCATTTTGCTAATCCTGTTCTTCCATTTTAACAAGGGCAAAAATAAACTAATTTCCTCTCCAAACCAGTTTAATCTCCTGGCTTCCCAATGTTAATAGCCAATTGAAATCTTCACCTTTTCATTATGTCATCCCAAAGGACATCTCCTTTATAAAGCCACCCCTCATTCTAGGAAGATTTTGTTCCTTTGCTGAAACTTAGTAACATTTTGAGACAGATGACTACTAGACTCTTACTCCATTTTTGTTTAAGCATGAAGTCTTTTTTAACTTTTTTCTTTTTTTTGCAGTTCTGGGGATAGAACCCAGGTCCTCATGCATGCCAGCAAGCAATCTACCACTGAGCCACACCCCCAACCCCTAAACATGAAGTATTTTTGCATGGTTTTAGTATACTCTAATTTGTCTAGGATTTCAACTACCAGGTAAATTGAGGGAAAATGAATTTTTTTGTTTAGTTCAGAACTAATTCTCTTATTATTTTTATTATTATTAGTTTTGGTAGTGAGGATTGAACCCTAGAGTCCATTACCACTGAGCTACATCCCCAGCCCTTTTTATTTTTTATTTTGAACAGGGTCTTGCTGAGTTGCTTAGAGCCTTCCTAAATTACCAAGGCTGGCCTTGAACTTGAGATCCTCCTCCTCAGCCTCTCAAGTCCCTCTCAAGACCAGGCCCAGCCAGAATCAATACTTTTACCATTGTTGATGCAACTTGTATCCTTCTGCATTTGAGTGTTTCATTCACAGTAATTCAACAAATATTTTTGACTATCTTATTATTCTATCTTCTAAAATAATTGTGCTAGTAAATTTATATTTTGAAATATAGATAATTATTTGATTTTCATTCATTTTATCTGTATAATTGAGGCCTTATTTTTTTTAAAAAAGAAAATGGACATGTGTTGGTAGGCAATATTTAATTCACAATAGTAAAAGATATTATAAAATAAGATACTGTTTTCTAAAAGAGGGCACTGGGTCTTGGTAAGGTTGAGAACCACTCCTGGGTAAATAGGAATTTCCTATACCACAAGAGACCAGTCACAGTTTAAATAAGATAAGGTGTATGAAATCATCTTGCATAATACTAGACACAAAGTTAGGGTCCAGCAAATGTTCAATTTAGTTCAAAAGTCCTTTGTGAGTGTTCTTCAGAGTCTTGCTAATCTATTTTTTTTTTTTTTTGTACCAGGGATTGAATTCAGGGTACACTCAACCACTGAGCCACATCTCCAGCCCTATTTTGTATTTTATTTAGAGGCAGGGTCTCACTGAGTTGCTTAGCACCTTGCTTTTGCTGAGGCTGGCTTTGAATTTGTGGTCCTCCAGCCTCCAGCCTCCCAGGCTGCTAGGATTACAGGTGTGTGCGACTGTACCTGGCAAATTGTAACCCTAACAATTGTTGCAAATGCAGAAACTCAGGCAAGACTTACTGAACCAGGATCTGCATTTTAAAACAATCCCTACGGAATTTTTGTGCACATTAAAGTTTGATAAGCATTGTCCACAGTTTGAATAGTATCAGTGAAACCAGTCACCACTCAGCACATGTTGCATCAGTGATGGATCATCTTCATATGTGGATTTAACACGTTTTTTATTGTTTATATTTTTAAAGGTAGTTGAACAATGAAAGCCTTACAATATTTAATTTTGGATAATTTGTAATTCAACATTCATTACATAATATAATTCAAAAAGTCAGAAGGTTTATGCATTCTGAATTTAAAAATATTTATTGAATACCTTTTTTGTGCCATATGTGCAAAATATAAGAATTGCAGTGATCGGGCTGGGGTTGTGGCTCAGTGGTAGAGTGCTTGCCTTGCATGCGTGAGTCACTGGGTTCGATCCTCAGCACCACATGCAAATAAATAAATAAAATAAAGATATTGCGTCCATCTACAATTAAAGAAATATTTAAAAAAAAAAAAAAAAAGAATTGCAGTGATCAATAAGTATTGGTCCTAATGGATTTAGTCAGGTAAGGAAGATAGACACAAAAATGAGTCATAACAACTGAATTAATTAAAATTATGCTAAGTGCTGTAAATGAAATAAAAAGAACACGAATAGGGGGCTGGGGCTGTAGCTCAGTGGTAGAGTGCTTGCCTAGCATGCGTGAGGCACTGGGTTCGATCCTCAGCACTACATATAAATAATAAATGAATAAAATAAAGATCTATCAACAACTAAAAAAAAATTTCAAAAAAAAAGAACACGAATAGGGGACTAATGATAGAGGGAAGAGTTGGTGATTCTAAAAGAGAGGCTAGATTTAGGAATTTGGTCATCCTCAGCACAGAGATGATACTTAAAGCCAAGAGAATGAATGGAATCACTTGAAGAGAGAGTGTACTTAAAGAAGGGGCTCAAGATAGAGCCCTGAGAAATTCCACATTTGGTCAGGTAGAGGAGGCAGAGCAGCAAAAGATAAAGCAATCAGTGAGACAGGTGGAAAACCAGGAGAGCATGGTGTAGCGGAATTCAAGGGAGGATATTCATTAAGAAGTGAGTGGTCGGGCTGGGGTTGTAGCTCAGTGGTAGAGTGCTTGCCTTGCATGCGTGAGGCCCTGGGTTCGATCCTCAGCACCACATACAAAGCAATAAAATAAAGACATTGTGTCCATCTACAACTAAAAAAAATATTTAAAAAAAAAAAGTGAGTGGTCACTTACGTTGAACATGACTGAGAAATTATGCAAGATGAGGACCAAAAGTGTGGACTGGTTTTGGCCACATAAGACTTTGTAGTGACCTTGACAAAAGTGGTTTCTGTGGAGTGATGGTTAAGAAACCAAATCAAAGTGGTTAAAGCAGAAATGGGAATAGAGGAAGTAGAAATGTGGATAAAGAACAGTTTCCATCTCCCCCCCCCCCAGAAGTTTAGCTATAAGGTGAAGAAATTAATGGGGCTGCTGCTAGAGGGAAATGTGGATCAAGAGGTTTTTGTTTTCTATAGATTAGTGGCATACATACTATCTGTAGCCTAAGTGTATTGGGGGAAAAGAGTAAAATAAAAACAGATTTTGAAATTCCAGTTCTCAGGGAGAATCTGGAATTAACTATCACTGAAAATATCTTTATGTTTAATTGTTACATGATGTGTAAGTCAGTTTGTGTTACTACAATGAAATGCATGAGGCAGGCTACTTTGGGAAGAAAAAAGATTTATTTTTTAAAATATTTTTTAAGTTATTGATGGACCTTTATTTTTTTCATTTATTTGTATGTGGTGCTGAGAATCAAACCCAGTGCCTCACACATGCTAGGCAAACGCTTTACCACTGAGCCACAACCCCAGCCCCAGAAAAGAAGTTTACTTAGCTCATAGTTTGGAGGTTTAAGGTTCAAGATTATGCAGCCCCATTGGTTAAGCCTCTGGAAAGGTGGTAGGTGGTATCATATCATGTTAGGAGTGCATGCAAGAGCAGGTGAACACATCTCAAACCAGGAAACAGAAAAAGGGGAGAGTCCAGGCTTGTTTCTTTTATAATCCTCCCTCTAGAACTACCAAAAGTGGGACAGAGGGTGTGGACAGAGCTACCTAGGACTTGCATGAGAACTGCTTTAATCTCTTTTCAGGGCAGTGCCCTTCATGACCCAAGGACCCTCCTCAAAGTGGTAAGATACTGCTACAATTGCATCTCTAAGGTTTAGGATATTAGATGCCTGAAACCATTTGTGCTCAATAGATTTGTTTAAATAAAGGAATAATATATACAATAAAGTATATGTCTTAACATACATAGTTTGATTGTTTTTTACTTATATACAACCTTCCAGATCAAGGTATGGACCATCACTCAGAAGGATTCCTTGTGCCTATTTAATTAATATCTCCTTTTGTTCCCAATTAAACACTTTAGACTTCTATCATCATAGATTAGTTTTCCTGTTCTTGAATTCCATATAAATGGAATTAGATAAGTATGTGCTTTTTTTTAAACATCTGGCTTCTTTTCCTTAACAGATTTTGAGATGCATCTGTGTTGTTATTGAATGATGTGAATGTACCACAGCTTATTTATTCACCTGCTGCTGGACATTTGATTGTTTCTAGTGTTTAGCCATGTTAGGAACATTCTTATATGTGTCTTTTTGATGAACATATACATTCATGCCTCTTGAATCTATATCTAGGAGTAGCATTTCTGTGTCAAAAGGTAGGTTAATGTTCAACTTTGATACCTACTGCTGTAGTTTCCAAAGTGGTTGGACCAGTTTCTCTCTACTATCAATGTCTGAGTGTTCCATTTGTTCCACATCTTGTCAACACTTACTGTTGTCAGCCTTTTTAACTTTAACCATTGTGGTGGGTGTGTAGTAGTATTTCCTTATTATTTTAATTTGCATTTTCCTGATAAGTAATGACATTATCTTTTCCTATGTTTATTGGCCATTTGGATATACTCTTTTCTGGTTTTTTAAGTTCATTGTTGATGTTGTTTTAATTGATTGTTTTCTTACTGATTTTGTAAGCATTTTAAAAATACATTTTGGAGACATATACTTTGTCAGTTATGTATTGAAAGTGTTTTCCCCCAGTCTGTGACTTCCTTATTAATCTACTTGATGAATAGAATTCCTAATTTTAGTGCCTAATTTATCAGTTAATTTTCTTTTGTGATCAAGTGCTTTTGTGTCCCGTTTAAGAAATCTTTGCCTGCCCCAAGGCCATGAAAATATCCTCTTAGGTATTCCTCTAGAAGTTTGTTTGTTTAAATTTTCACATTTAGGTCAATTACATACTTTAAATTACAGATTCTAATTTGACCCTAATTGTTGTGTAACAAAATCTAGGCATTTTACAGTTGTAAAATAAAAAGTCTTGGGCTGGGGTTGTGGCGCAGTGGTAGCGTGCTCGCCTAGCACACGGGAGGCACTGGGTTCGATCCTCAGCACTACGTAAAAATAAAATAAAGATGTTCTGTCCACCTATAACTAAAAAATAAATATAAAAAAAGTCTTAATTTGAATTTGATGGATCATTTTAGCACAAACATTTTGTTTAAGTAGCACTGACATGAAATGCCCATTCTTCCTTTCTTCTCTACCTGATATCTATATCTATCTCAATATCAGAACTTTACGACTTTAGGGTAACTGACTTCTCAAGGAAAATAACACTAGATATTGAGTTTGTTGTTTTAGCTACAGTTTAGATGTTAAGTTTGTTGTTTTAGCTACAGTTGTCAACAATTCATATATGCCGCACAGTCTATAATTTCCTCATTAGACACTTAATCCAGGAGAAAATGGAATGCTTTATATATAAGGGTAGGGTAGGAAGATCAGGAATGCTAATGTGGGCTGTTTGATCTGGTATGCTTAAACAAATAATATTTCTTAACCTTTTACCTTAGTCCAAGGGAGTAGGGAAGGAAGTATTTTTGTGGTTGGAAAGATTGCTCTCACTGTAAGGTATGCTTTTCATTGAAAAAACAAACAAACAAACAAACAAACAAACTACCTTTCCCTTCAGTCAACAATCATACACAGAATTAGCCAACTGAGATATTTTAAAACCATTGAATCTAAAATATTTTCTAGTTTTTGCCTTCTAAGACCTACAATCTATGTAGGAAGGCATTTAAAACATAATTTATATTCTCTGCAACAACAGTGAACTCAAGAGAGGAATCCCATTCCTACACAATTACCTGATTTCACCCTTTGTTGGTCATTCTGTGTGTCTTGGATCTTGTCTTTAAAATGGGGAAATAATAAATGCCATTACATTTGGTTATCTTTTTGCAATGCTATGAGATAAAAAAAAATCTCATTGTACTAAGGGGCTGAGTACTAGATGCCATGTACTCAGGTGAATACTTGGAAGGACCACATGCAAACAAAAACATGTTCAAAAGAAAGCCCTCGCTATGGTCAGGGAGCTGAGAGGTGGCATCAGTAATATCTTGTGTGTTTCCAGAAAACTGAACTAGGACCTGAAGTACACATTTCAGGAAACTGAGTTGAGCCACACTTAAAGAACTTTTTTAAACCTCTAGAGTTGCTCTGAAATGGAAAAGAGTAACTTCTTCATTGGAAATGTCTAAGCAGCGGTTGTATAGTAGGAGAATATTAAAGGAAATGAAAGCATGAGGCGGCAGGAGGAGTGGAAAACTGGTTAAGATATCCACTCCAATCCTAATATTCTGACGTTGTCATTTATAAGGATCAATTGTCATTTTGCAGAGTTGTTCTTATGGTAATAGAATTCCAGGAATGATTGTCTGTGGTGGCGGTAAAGAGAACAGGCAAAGGACTTTTCAGAAATGGTAGCCGACACTCCTCTGCTATGTCCCATGTATTAATGTTGCAATAGTGAAAACATTCTTGTCAGTGCCTCAGTTTCCAAAGATAGTGAAAAAATAAAAGTGAACATTTTGGATTACAGAAACTTTTTGTTTAAAAAAGAGACAGGAGATAAGGGAGCCAGTTTACTGTTGTGAAGATAAAAAGGAAAAATCAGCATCCAGACATAGTTTCCTGGCACCTGTCAGGCTTGAGCACTGCCTGCAGCTGGCAAATTCAGTACAGGATTCTCTCTGAAGTTTGTCTTTCTGCTTTCTTTTACAGTCTACATTTTCTGTGGGTAAAACAGACCAGCGAGTAGAAATCTGATCTTGAAGCTAAGAGAATTTTTTAGCTAGTATTTATAATAATTATTATTTAACAGTATCTGAAATGAAGGCAGATTTGTAACTATTGAGTAAAAATGTGGTCACAAATGTTGCTGCTACTGTAAATATTTGATTTTATTAATAAATTTATATGAGAGCTAAGGGTAAAACATTCACATGTGAGCTTTGACAAAAATCTCAACTGGTCTGCTCACCTTTTAATTCTGTAGCACATGAAATGTTAGAGTTTCTGTTATCTTTAAATTTCTAACAAGTGTTTAGGTGGTATCTTTATCAGTTAAAAGAGAATGTGAAGGGATGAAAAAAATTTGAAATTTCATCTGTCAGTAAGAATGTGACCAAGGCTTGTTTTCAATATTAATAGAAACCAATTTGAGATCAGTAGTACAGCTAGGAATAGCTAATAATAGTAGAATGCTACAAAATAAATAACTTTTAACATTTACTATCCACTGTATTTGTCATCTATCTCAATAATAGAATAATTATGTCCTTTACAAGGAGATGAAGTGTTAATGGAAAATATTTATGGTTTAAGTAAATTCTAAGTCCTATCATGAGAAGGGCAGAAAGGTGAATGATATTTTATGAATGAGTATTAACTAGGGTTTTCTGCTGTATTACAATTTTGGCTTTTAAATGAGGTAAGAAGTGGTTGTATCTAATAATACCCAAAAACTCTGATGAAAACATGAAGTTAAGTATATATTCATATACATACATATAAATACATTTAAAAATATTTTATTCAAATATTTGGCATCATGTGGTAGATTGCTCTTTGTAAAGTCATACCAACCAACCAACCAACCAACCAACCAACCAACCTACCATTCTTTTTTCTTTCTTTCCCTTCCTCCTTCTCTCTTTTTTCCATCCTCCTTTCTTTCTTTGTTTCCTTCCTTCATTCCTTGGGAACGAACCCAGGGCTTCATACCTGCTAGGCAAGTGCTCTACCACTGAGCTACATCCCCTGCTCTCACATTAACTTTTTTTTTAAAATATTTTTTTAGTTGTTGATGGATCTTTATTTTATTCGTTTATTATTTATATGTGGTGCTGAGGATCGAACCCAGTGCCTCACGCATGCTAGGCAAGCGCTCCTCCACTGAGCCACAGCCCCAGCCCCTCTCACATTAACTTTTAAATCAGTGAAATTTGTAAAGTGCCTGGTATGAAAGGTGTTGTCCAAATGCTTTATTTCTTTGATTACTACATTAATGAAAAATCACAACTTTTTCCTGAAAATCCAATTGCAGGGTTTTGGAATTAAGAATAGAAAATGGTCATTGTTAAGCTGTTTCCAGTATACTTTTTGAAGTTTTGTTTGATATGTATGTTTTACACATAGTTTGATTTTCTTCTCTTGTCTTGATCCAGAATTATTAGTTTTTTTACTTTCTAATTTCTAGCTTGTCTTACTTTGTTTTTATTAATATTGCATTTGACAGATTAGAATTTTGGGCTGGGGTTGTGGCTCAGTGGTAGAGTGCTTGCCTCGCATGTGTGATGCACTGGGTTTGATCCTCAGCACCACATACAAAATACATAAATAAATAAAATAACGGTTTAAAATTTTTTTTAAAAAAAAGAATTTTATACATCTGTGGGTACACTATGTTGTTTCAATATATGTATACAATGTGCTATGATTAAATCAAGCTAATTAGCATATTATTACTTTACCTACTTATTTTTATCGTGAAACATTTAAAATTTACTCTCTTAGCATTTCTAATATATTATTAACTATAGTAACCTGCTGTACAACAGGTCTGAAAAACTTATTCCTCCTGTCAGACTCAAACTTTGTATCTTTGTCCAGTATTTCCCTATCTTTTTTTTTAGTACCAGGGATTGAACTCAGGGATACTCGACCACTGAGCCACATCCCCAGCCTTATTTTGTGTTTTATTTAGAGACAGGGTCTCACTGAGTTGCTCAGCACCTCTCCATTGCTGAGGCTGGCTTTGAACTTGTGATTCTCCTGTCTCAGCCTCCCAGAGTCCTGGGATTACAGGCGTGCACCACTGTGCCCGGCTACATCTCCCTATCTTTACCCCTTACCCAGCCTCTGGAAATCACCACTCTACTTCTATAAGTTTGATTTTTTTAGATTCCACAAATAAGTAAAGTGAGTTCATGTAGTATTTGCCTGTCTGGCTTATTTCATTTAGCATAATGTCCTCTGTGTTCATCCATGTTGTCACAAATGATAGAATTTCCTTTTTAAGGCTGAATAGTATTCCCATGACTTTACTACATTTATTTATTAATTTTAATATTTTGTTTTTTATGATACTGGCAATGGAACCTAGGGCTTCATGCATGCTAGGCAAGCAAGCGCCCTACCACTCAGCCACATCCCCAGCAGGGCTGAATAGTATTCCATTTATTCAGTGATAGATGCCTAGGTTAATTCCAGATCTTGGCTCTTGTGAATAATGCTGCACTGACCCAGAGTTTTAAATGTTTGTTTTAAGTAACTTTGCAGTGATTTCCCAAGCAGCATCAAGAGTGCCAGAATTTAGAGCAGTGCTGTTCAGAAGAACTTTGTATGATAATGGAAATGTTTATATGCACTTTACAGTTCAGTACCCACTGAAATTCTGCTGAGTGCTTGAGATGTGGCTGGGGAGACTGAGACACCAAATTTAAATTTTAATCAATTTAAAATTAAACTTAAATAGCCACATGTAGCTAGTGGCTACTCTACTGGACAGTACATTATTAGTAGTAACAAATTTAGAGCAGGACTCTGCACATTTTTTCTGTAAAGGACCAAATAGTGAATATTTCAGGTATTGCAGGTCACATAGCCTCTGTTTCAACTACCCAACTCTGCATTTGTACACAAACAGCCACAGACAGTATGTAAATGAATGACTTTGGCAGTGATTCAATACTTATTGATGGACACTGAAATTTAAACTTTATATAATATTCAAGTGTCATGAAATATACATTCTTCTGATTATTTCAAACCATTTAAAAATAGAAAAAACATTCTTAGTTCCCAGGCTGCACAAAAACAGGTGCAAGCCATAGTTTGCCAAACCTTGATGTAGAGCATTCACAAGGATCAACAGTAAAGACACAAAAATTCATGTGTGCATTTAACAGATGTGATTGGGTGACCATCATGAGTGGACGCTCTTTTGAGGTTGGAAGATATAGTTATAACAGACAACATCTCTCTTTACAGGGAATTTACATTCTAGTAAGGAAAGACATTAAAAAGTGAACAATGGTCAGGCATAGTGATTCAGGCCTATGATCCCAGTGACTCAGGGGGCTGAGGCACGAGGATTGCAAGTTCAAGGTCAGCCTGGACAATTGTGTAAGAACCTGTCTCAAAAAAAAAAAAGTGGTGATAATTAAGAAATTTTAGAACAAGGTAAGGGGAAAGATGGGGTAGAGGAGGATGACTTTAGGATAGGATGTCTAGGGTAGAGGATAGTGTGGTAAAGTAAGTTGGATAATGTGACTTTTGAGCAGAGACACCTGTATGAAGAGAGAAGTGAGCCAGGTGGCCTTTTTTTTTTTTTTTTTTTTTTTTGGTTGGGCACTGGAGTGCGAGAGAGCATTACAATCAGAGGAAAGGGTAAATGCAAAAGCCTTGAGGCAGGAACATGCTTTACCTGTTTAGGTAATAGGAGTAATGTAGAAGATGAATGAGATTTATATTTCAACAAAATTAACTCATGTACACCAAACATGTATAAACATCAGTACAGGAAACTTTATTTCTATCAATAGCACTATAAGAATACTGCTGTTTGTTTTGTGACACTTTTATTGAGGTATAACTCACATACTATGCAATTCATTCATTTAAATTACACAATTCAACGAATCTTAACATTCACAGATTTTGCAACCATCACTAACAATTTTAGAACATTTTCATTACCCCCTGCAAAAAACCCCTTACTGATAGCAATCATCCTACTTTCTCTCTATCCATAATGTAATCTTCTTTGTGACTATGAGGATCCTTTCTACTTTAGCTTTATAGAGTATTCTTTTGGAATATATTTTAAAGCTATGCTGACTGCCTACACATTAAAAAGACCCCAGTAGACCCCATCATATGGAAACTTTTTGTGGGTTTTTAATTTTAAAGAAATTTCAAAATGACGAATTAAAGATTAAAAAGCTTTTGTTGCACATCAGAATATTCAACAAGTTTCTGGTCTTTAACTTCACCATCTATCCTCCACTGTCTTTGGATGGGCTTCATGTTCTTATACAGACCTTTAAGTTTAAGTGGGAAATGGACCTCAGTCTGTTTTGTTCATGTGTTTTAAGTATTTTTTCAATACCAAGAAAGACATTTATGTGGTCTGATTTAGATGGTTTTCATGTCTCTTTGAAGTTATGAATGTAAAACTAGTCAGCATCTCCCTTTTCTCTTAGAAGCTGTACTCAGTTGTTTCTGGTGTTATTTACAGTACACACAAGGCACTTGAAAAAATGTTTTTGAGAGCTATTTAAATGTCAGTTTATAAGGTTCAAAAGACCTGTACCTTTTGCCTGTAGGTCACCGTCTCAAAAGCTATCTTGCTGTGTTTAATTAAAAAATGTTCCCACATGACGGTTGCTCATGCGAAACCTTTGAACTAGTTTTTTTTTTTCTGTGTTTTTTTTCCTGTTAAGAATCCTTTCAGTGTGAAGTTGAAAGTTTCACAGTTAGCTTTTTTCAACTTAAAAACACTATCAAACTTACAGAAAAGTTGCAGATTAGTACAAAATAAAAAAACCTATTTTTTTTCCGGAAATTTTGAGAGTAATTTGCTGACATGATCCCTATCACTTTCAAATACTTGAGAGTATATGTCCTGTCTTCTCCTCCACAGTAAAACCATCAAACCCAGGAAATCAACACTGATGTATTACTATAATCCAATCCCCAGACCCTATCCTGTCTTCTCCAGTTGTTTCTGTAATGTTCTGTACTGCAAGAGTGTTCAGTTCAGAATCACACATTACATTTGGTTGGCATGTCTCTTTGCTGTCCTTCAACCTGGAACAGTTGAAGGACAATCTTTCACGACCTTGACACTTAAGGATTACAAGCCAGTTGCTGTGTAATCTCTCTCTCAATTGGAGCTTGTCATGGTTCCTCATGGCTTGATTCATGTTATATATATTTGGCAGGAATATCCCAAATGTGACTCTGTGTTCTGCTTGTCATCAGGCGACATGTCATTTTGATTTGTCCCATATTAGATGATCTCGTGTAGCTTCTCTCAGTGAGTCTTGCCAACCAGTCTTCTTCATTGTATGGTTACTCTTTTACCTTTGTAAGTAATAGGTATTTGGAGGGGACAAGCACTTTGAAACTATATCAATGTCCCATTTGCCATCAGGCTTTCAATTTGCTCACCTACTTATTAATGTTAGAACAGACCCATGAATTTGTTTTTTCTAGTTGATTGTAACCAAATACTATCATAATTATTTTAGTACTCCCTTATCCCAGACTTGGCCAGTGGAAACCTTTTCATGATGACTTATATATCCTCCTAAGATATTTTCTTCGTTCTGTGAACTCTTTCTTGCTTTCTGGCATAGCAAAATATTATATTCATCTTGTACTTTCTTTGTCCCAACCCTGGAATTCCCCGGAACTAGCCATTTCTCCAAGGAGCCTGGCTCCCTTAAGTTAAAAATAATATTTAAAAGTTAGCATCTGGGTGTTAGAAGCTGTAGGAGTGCGTCCCTGTTCTCAGGTCCTCCCAGGGAACAGGGCGAGGGACTACTATATTGATGTATGTCCATATACATATATTTAGATCTTTATTTTATATCTCTTCATGCCAATACTGCCAATTCCAATATAGTACTTCAGGCTTCTGAAAAAGGAAAAACTTGGCACTTATTGTTTGTATTATATTTACATATGTGAGCCATCCCCCTTTATATAGCAATCATCTATTGCTACTGCCACTTCCTCAGTACCGATGCTCTTCTTGCCTAATTTGGGTCTGACATCTCACACCATGACCACCACTCTGTGGATGCTTTTCAACTGTTTTGGCTCTGACCTTCACATGCAAGAGTAACTTCACATGCAAGACTATCACAGTTTTATATTGTGGATAACTCAATACAGGGATAATGGGATATATGGGCGCCCTCTTCTCCCTACTCAAGTTCTTACACTTCGTACTGGAGCACTTCCATACATGGAAGTTCTCTTCATTCCATTTGGACTTCATGCTACCAGTCTTCACCCTCTGGAGTAGGTACCCTGCTCTGCTTGTTTTTTTTTTTTCCTAAAACCCCACACCAGGCTACCCCACTGCACAGATGTCCTTGCTGTGCTCATCTTCCAATTCTCCATGGTAGGCTGTCCCTTAACTTGGATATTCTTTCCATTTTTCTCAGATTCCAGCACTCCATAAGAAGGCCCTGCTTACCCTGTTGGAGCTCTGACATCCTATGCTGTCTGTTCCTCCATGTAGAAACCCTCTTTGCCTCATTCAGACTGCCTACCCCACAGGGACACCCTCTTCATGCTGGCCATCTTCAGCAGTCTGTTTTGAGAAGACTGGGTGATTAAAACTGGATAGAAAATCTACAGTCTTACTGGCTTAAAAAAAACATGGTAACCACATCATTGAGAAGTGAGGGGGGAATTCTGAAGTGGAGAAGGCTAGATAGGACTTTTTTTGTATCTGAATTATCTGGCTAATCTTTGACCATATATTTGATCTAATATTAGTTGGATCATACTCTAAGTAGCCCATCTAAGCTAAAATGACTAAATAGGAATTTATCTTTCTGCAAGTAACCAACTCATTCCAGTTGCCTCAAGACTATCACAGTTTTATATTGTGGATAACTCAATACAGGGATAATGGGATATTTGGTCACCCTAGCTGCCATTTACCATAAGTGAGACAGAATTTGAGTTTTAGCCCAGGCAAGTTAACCACATGCTTAGAAACGTAAAACAAACAAAGCCATGTGTGGTGGCACATGCGTTAATCCCAGCGGCTCTGGAGGCTGAGGCAGAAGGATCACGAGTTCAAAGCCAGCCTCAGCAACAGTGAAGTGCTAAGCAACTCAGTGAGACCCTGTCTCTAAATAAAATACAAAATAAGGTTGGGGATCTGGTTTAGTGGTCGAGTGCCCCTGAGTCTAATCCCCAATAACACCCTCCCCCCAAAAAAGTTTCATCTTAAGATGCTGGAAAATGAAGGGTAAATTAAATCTAAAGTAAGTTAGAAGGAAGAAAGTAATATAGAAAAAGGAAGAAATCAAAAGTGAGTCATTCCTAAGTATAAAGGTATTATGGATGTTAGCAAGAAAGAAGAAATCAATTAAAAACCAACCAACAATAGAGAAAATTAACTGGCTCAGAAATTGTTTCTTAGAAGAGATTTTTAAAAAACTTGATAGGGGCTGGGATTGTGGCTCAGCGGTAGAGCGCTTGCCTCGCATGCGTGAGTCCCTGGGTTCGATCCTCAGCACCACATACAAAGCAGTAAAGTAGAGACATTGTGTCCATCAACAACTAAAAAATATTAAAAAAAAAAAAAAACTTGATAAACCTCTAGCTACACTAAGAAAAAGAATACAAATTATCAATATCAAAAATCAAAAAGAAAGCATAACTACAAATCTTATAGATACTAAAAGGATAACAAGGAAAGTCACAATCTTATACAAATAAATTTGACAATTTAGGTAAAATAGACAGATTCGCTGAAAAATAAAACTTGCTGAAACTAATGCAAAATGGCATTTAAAAATATGCATTGGCCTATGTCAATTCAAGAAATTGAAATTGTTATCAAAAGAAAACTCCAAGTGGGTATGGTTGTCCAGGCTTGTTACCTCAACTACTTGGGAGGTGGGGGCAGGAGGATTGCAAGTTCAAGCCAGACTTGGCAATTTATTTATTTATTTATTTATTTATTTATTTATTTATTTATTAATTTTTACACAATGTCTTTGTTTTTTATTGCTTTGTATATGGTGCTGAGGATCGAACCCAGGGCCTCTCGCATGCGAGGCGAGCGCTCTACCACTGAGCTACAACCCCAGCCCCCAGACTTGGCAATTTAGCAAGACCCTGTCTTAAAAGAAAGAAAGAAAGAAAGAAAACTCCAGGCCCAAATGATATCACAATTAAACAATTGAATTTTACCAAATATTTAAGGAGGAAATAAATCTTACACAACTCTTTCAGAAAATAAAGGAGGAGGGAATGATAAAAAATTCTGACACCAAAATCTAATGAACATATTAAAGAAAGAAATAAAATTAAAACAACAGTGAGGTGCTAAGCAACTCAGTGAGACCCTGTCTCTACATAAAACACAAAATAGGACTGAGGATGTGGCTCAGTGGTCGAATACCCCTGAATTCAATCCCTGGTACCAAAAAGAAAAAAAATAAATAAAATTACAAGTGCAAGCCATACATGAACATAATGCACAAATCCTTAGTAAAGTGTAAATAAATCTTTAATAGGCTAATAATTAAATCTAGAAATACACCAAGTAGAAACTATGTCAGGGATTTATTCCAGGAATACAAGGGATATAATTCCAGGAATTTATTCCAGGGTTTGTAATTCATTCACATTGACAGAATAGATGCAGAAAAAAACGTATCATTTCAATAGGTACATAAAAAGTATTTGATAGATTTCAATATTTGTTCATTATAAAGACAAAACAAAAAGTCCTTTTAGTAAATTAAAAGTAGATGGGAACTGGGGCTGGGATTATGGCGCAGTGGTAGCGTGCTCGCCTAGCACGCGTGAGGCACTGGGTTCGATCCTCGGCACCACATAAAAATAAAATGAAGATATTCTGTCCGCTTACAACTAAAAAATAAATATTTTAAAAAAATAGATGGGAACTTCTTGAGCTCTGTGCAAAACTTACAGTTAAAATTATAATTTATGATGAAATACTGAACATTTCCTCCATAAAACTGGATGAAAACAGGGCAAGGATGACCCCTCTCATCACTTCTGTTCATTCTTCCTAGGAATTCTAGCCAGTGTAATAAAGCTAGAGAAGAAATTAAATATATAAAAATTGGAAAGGAAGATGCAAACTGATTATATTGAAGATACCAAAAAAAAAAAAAAAAAACCCCACTAAAAACTAAGTTAATCTAGGGCTAGGGTTGTAGCTCAGTGCTGGAGTACTTGCCTCACACATGTGAGGCACTGGGTTTGATCCTCAGCACCATGTAAAAATAAATAAATAAATAAATAAATAAAATTTTTTAAAAACTAAGTTAATCTATAAGATATTAGCATATGAGGTCATTATACAAAAAGCATTATATTTTTATATACTACCTGAAAACAATTAGAAAATAAAAATTTTAAAATTTAATTAAAAATAGCATCATGAAATATATAGTACTTAGGAATAACTTTAACAAAGGACATGTAAGACTGCTATATGAAAACCATAAAATATTGCTGAAGAAAATTAAATAAGCCCTAAATAAGTAGAGGTATTATATTGATGCATTAAAAGATTCAATATAATTAAAACTCAAACTGATCTAAGAATACAGTTCATTTCCAATCATAATCCCTCCAAGATTTTTTTTTTTAATATTTTTTAGTTGTAGGTGGACACAATATCTTTATTTTATTTTTATGTGGTGCTGAGGATCGAACCCAGTGCCTCCCGCGTGCTAGGCGAGCACGCTACCACTGCGCCATAACCCCAGCCCCCCTCCAAGATTTTTAAGTGAACAAATAATCTTATTTTAAAATTTAGGGGCCGAGGTTGTAGCTCAGTGGTAGAGCACTTGCCTAGCAAGTATGAGGCACTGGGTTCAATCCTCAGCACCACATAAAAATAAATAAACAAAATAAAGGTATTGTGCCCGTGTATAATTAATGTATTATAATTTTATATAATTATATATAATTTACATGGGAATGCAAAGGACCTGACATAGCTAGAGCAATTTTAAAAAGGAAAACACAATTGGAAGATTTTTACAACCTGACTTCATAGCTCTACTATAAAATATCAGGACATCATGGCACTGGTATAATAATAGACTTACATCACTAGACCATAATAAAGAGCTACAAAGGGCTGAGGTTATGGCGCAGTGGTAGGGTGCTCACCTCACATGTGTAAGGCACTGGGTTCAATCCTCAGCACCACATAAAAAATAAAGATATTCGGTCCACCTATAACTAAAAAATAAATGTTTAAAAAAAATAAAGAGCTACAAAATACACCTGTACGCTTAAAGTCATTTGATTTTTTTTTTTTTTTTTTTGGTACTGGAGATTGAACTCAGGGGCACTTGACCACTGAACCACATCCCTAGCCCTATTTTGTGTTTTATGTAGAGACAGGGTCTCACTGAGTTGCTTAGCGCCTTGCCGTAGCTGAGGCTGGCTTTGAACTCACAATTCTCCTGTCTCAGCCTCCCTAAGTGCTGGGATTACAGGCTTGTGCCACCGCGCCCA
>PVHX01013449.1:0-56207 GCA_004024805.1 Geosciurus inauris | reverse complement strand
AATGTCATTGGGATTTTAATTGGAATTGCATTAAATCTATAAAACAGTTTTGGTAGTATGCTCCTTTTGACAATATTAATTCTGCCTATCCAAGAACAAGGGAGATCTTTCCATCTTCTACGGTCTTCCTTAATTTCTTTCTTTAGTGTCCTGTGGTTTTCATTGAGAAGGTCTTTCACCTCTTATGTCAGGTTAATTCCCAAGTATTTTCATTTTTTCAGGCTATTGTGAATGGGGTAGTTTTCCTAATTTCTCTTTCAGAGGATTTGTCACTGATGTACAGAAATGCTTTGGATTTATGCATGTTGATTTTATTTCCTGCTCAATTGCTGAATTCATTTATTAGTTCTGAAAGTTTTCTGGTGGAATTTTTTTAGAATCATGTCGTCACAAATAGTGATAATTTGAGTTCTTCTTTTCCTATTTGTATCCCTTTAATTTTTGAGTGTCTGCTCTGGCTAGAGTTTCAAGGTCTGTGTTGAATAGAAGTGTTGAAAGAGGGAATCCCTGTCTTGTTCCAGTTTTCAGTGGGAATGCTTTCAACTTTTCTCCATTTAGAATAATGTTGGCCTTCGGCTTAGCATAGATAGCTTTTACAGTGTTTAGGTATGTTCCAATTATCCCTAGTTTTTCTGGTGTTTTGAACATGAAGAGGTGTTGTGTTTTGTCAAATGCTTTCTCAGCATCTATAGAGATAATCATGTGATGCTTGTCTTTTTTTTTTTTTTTTTTTTTTGGTACCAGGGATTGAACTCAGGGGTACTCAACCACTGAGCCACATCCCCAGCCCTATTTTGTGTTTTATGTAGAGACAGAGTCTCATTGAGCTGCTAGCGCCTTGCCATTGCTGAGGCTGGCTTTGAACTTGCGATTCTCCTGTCTCAGCCTCCCGAAGTGCTGGGATTACAAGCATGAGCCACCGCGCCCGGCTTGATTCTTGTCTTTAAATCTATTGATGTGATGAATTATGTTTATTGATTTCCATATGTTGAACCAACTTTGCATACCTGGGATGAAACCCATTTAATCATGGTGCACTATCTTTTTAGTATGTCTTTGTATGCAATTTGCCAGAATTTTAATAAGAATTTTTGCATTAATATTCATCAGAGATATTGGTCTGAAGTTTTTTTTCCTTAATGTGTCTTTGTCTGGTTTTGGTATCAGGGCAATACTAGTCTCATAGAATGAGTTTGGAAGGGTTCTCTCCTTTTCTATTTCATGGAATAATTTGAGAAGTATTGGAGTTAGTTCTTCTTTGAAGGTCTTGTAGAACTTGGCTTGAATCTGTCTGGTCCTGGACTTTTCTTGACTTTTGATAACATCTTCTATGTCATTTCTTGAAATTGATCTGTTTAAGTTGCGTATGTCCTCCTGATTCATTTTGGGTGCATCATATGTCTGTAGAAATTTGTCAATGTCTTCTAGATTTTCTATTTTATTGGAGTATAAGTATTCAAAATAGTTTTTAATTATCTTCTGTATTTCAATAGTGTCTGTCATGATATTTCCTTTTTCACCACAAATTTTAGTAATTTGAGTTTTTCTCTTTCTCTTCGTTAGCATGGCTAAGGGTTTATCAATTTTATTTATTTTTTCAAAGAACCAACTTTTTGATTTGTCAATTTTTTTCAGTTGTTTCAATTTCATTGATTTCAGCTCTGATTTTAATTATTTCCTGTCTTCCACTACGTTGGGTGTTGATTTGTTCTTCTTTTTCTAGGGCTTTGAGTAACATTAGGTCATTAATTTGTTGACTTTTTATTCTTTTAATGAACGAGCTCAATGCGATGAACTTTCCTCTTAGTGCTGCCTTCATAGTTTTTCAGAGATTTTGATATGTACCACTGGCTACATGTCTGTTTTGTTGCTAATACCATGCCATTTTTGTTACTAAAACTGTGTAATATAATTTAAGGTCTGGTATTGTGATGCGTCCTGCTTCACTTTTCTCACTAAGGATTGTTTTGGCTATTCTGAGCCCCTTATTTTTCCAAACAAATGTCGTGACTGGTTTTTCTATTCCTGTGAAAAATATCATTGGAATTTAAATAGGAATTGCATTAAACCTGTATAGAGCTTTTGGTAGTATGGCCATTTTGACAGTGTTAATTCTGCCTATCCAAGAACATGGGAGATCTTTCCATCTTCTAAGGTCTTCTTCAATTTCTTTTAGTATTCTGTAGTTTTCATTGCAGAAGTCTTTCACCTCTTTTAGATTGACTTCAAAATACATACTGTTGAGGCTATTGTGAATGGAACTTTTCCCCTAATTTCTCTTTCAGCTGATTCCTCATAAGTGTATACTAATTTATGAGTGTTAATTGTGTATTCTCCTAGTTTGCTGAACTTGTTTATCAGTTCTAGAAGTTTTCTGGTAGCATTTTGGGGGGTCTTCTAAATATAAGATAGTGTTGTCAGCAAATAGGGATAGCTCTTCTTTTCCTATTTGTATCCTTTTAATTTCCTTCTTTTGCCTAATTGTTCAGGCTGCACTTGAAGAAACTGCCCACATGATTTGTTTGCATACTAAAATTTCAAAAGCACTGCTCTACATTCCCATTGCCCAACTCCAAAGGTATATCGAAGTTTTCTGATGATGGTCTTGTGTAGTTTTATTGCTTGGAGCACATTGTGTCAGAACATTTTCAGCCTTTAAAAGGAGAAACCTTCTCATTTGCAATAACATGGATGAATCAGGAGGACATTACTCTTTTTTTTTTTTAATATTTTTTTAGTTGTAGACGGACACAATGTCTTTATTGCTTTGTATGTGGTGCTGAGGATCGAACCCAGGACCTCACGCATGCAAGGCAAGCACTCTACCGCTGAGCTACAATCCCAGCCCAGGACATTATTCTTAATGAAATATGCCAGGTACAAAAAGACTGCATGTATCACCCTATGTGGCATCTGGTGTGGGGCAAGGTACTAATCAAGAGTACCACATTTAGGGCTGGGGATGTAGCTCAGTTGGTAAAGTGCTTGCCTCACATGCAGAAAGCCCTGGGTTCAATCTCCAGCACCTTTAAAAAAAAATTACTACATTTAAGGTATGCAAGATGAAGAAGTGCTGGAGATGTAATGTATTAATATACAGCAAGGTGACTATGGTTAATAATATGGCATTGTATACTTGCTATATGCTAAAAAGTTACGTCTTTCATTTTCTAACCACACACATAAACACGTGAGAAGAAAGAAGTACAGAAAATGGGAACTGTGTGAGGTAATGTCCATTACATGTCAACTAATTTGATTTTGGTGATCCTTTCACAATCTATGCACATAAGAAAACATTCAGTTTTACATGCTATACATACACAAATTCTGTTGGATAATGATACCTCAATAAAGTTGTAAATATTTTAGCAGTTGAAAACAACAACCACTTGTTGAAGAACAGCAGGACTCTAGGAGCAAGTAGGCAGAGTATTTTTGACTAAAATGTTCTCAAAGGGTTGCAAGCAAGACTCTGGCTGGAATGATAATAAGGTGCAGGCTTAGCTTGGGCTGAGGATCCACACTCAAGCTCATGCACTTGGCAGTTTGCCAGAGGCCTCATAGGCCTGATGTGTGGGTCTCTTCTCAGTGAGAATCTACTGAACTAAAGACACAGCACCTGGCAAGCCAGAGCAGTGCCCTCTCCTCCATGGGAACTGTTTGAGTGAAAGTGAAAACTGGGGAAGTTTACTACCAAGTTTGTTGTTGGCACTTTTGCTCTCCGGGAACCAGACAAAGGTTGGAAATCCTTGGGTCATGGCTACTGAAAGTGTGACCAGCAGCATCAAATTCATCAGGGACATGGTATGAACGAATGACAAATGTACACAAATGAATGAATATAGAATGGCCCACAGTCCCAGGACAATGGAGAAAAGACAGTTTCAATGCATGTTACTCGAACAGCTGGAAATCCATATGGGAAAAAAGAAATGGAGCTCAATTCTCACCTCACATCATAATAAAGAATTCAATCACAATATATCTAATGCAATAAAGGTATTAAACATCTTTTTGCAAACATAGAGAAAAATTTATTGAAATTGGGTGAACCAAAAATTTTGACTACGTGAGCTAGACATGGTGGCACATGCCCATAATCCCAGTGGCTCGGGAGGCTGAGACAGGAGGATTGAGAATTTAAAGCTAACCTTAGCAACTTAGCAAGTTTTGTTTAGAGACAGGGTTCCTAAATAAAAAATATTTTAAACGGGCTGGGAGGAATGTGGCTCCATGCTTAAGTGCACCTGGGTTCAATCTCCCAATACAAAAAAAAAATTTTTTTTTGACAACACAAAGTGTAAAGCAAAAAGCATGAAATATGAAACAAAAAGTGATGAAATGAATTTAACCTTGTTTAAAACATACCTTTTAACAACCATGGTAGGGGAGATAAAAACACAAGCCCCAGAAAAGGAGAAAATTTTTCAGAAAATACATTTGTCATACATCCAGTATCCAGAATGTATGAAGAATATTTATAATTCAATAATAAGACAAACAGCCTTTAGCTCCGTAAACAAAAGATGTGAAGAACAGTTCACAAGTCCTTAATAAGTATTGAAAAGATGCTCGCCATCATTGGTCACCAAAGACATACAAATTAAATCCACAGTGAGATACCACCTCACCTCAAATAGAATAGATAATGTTAAAAACACTTGTGACAATACCACATACTGAGAAAATGTGGAGCAACTGGAAATCTGATATGTCACTGCTAGAAATGTAAAAAATATTACAGCCATTTATAAAACAATATCACAAATCCTAATATCATTGAACACCATGACCTTATGACCCAGCAACCCCTGTCTTGGGCATTTATCCAAAAGGCAGGAAAACATACCTACATGGACAGACTCAACTCAAATCTTCATAGTTGCCTTTATTTATAACAGACCCACACTGGGAATTACCCACTTGTTTAAAACATTTTCAGTAGAAAATCCAATAGATAAACTAGTATTCAGTAACACTATCAAAAATAAATAAAGGGGCTGGGGTTGTGGCTCAGCGGTTGATCGCTTGCCTCGCATGCGTGAGGCACTGGGTTCGATCCTCAGCACCACATAAAATAAATAAAGGTATTGTGTTCATCTACAACTAGAAAAATATTTTTAAAAAATAATAAATAAATAAATAAATAAATGAAATATTAATACACACAATAGTACAACAAAGCTTAGAAATGATTGTTATAAAAAGACTATATACTATATGATTGCACATACATAAAATTTTAGAATATTCAAAATTACAATCAGAAAGAAGATTGGCGGTTACCTAGAGATGGGGTGGAGAAGAGGATCAAATAGAAAGGCTCATGAGGACACTTTTTAGGACAAGGGTAGGGAGAGCATATCCTGGTCAAGTTGTTAATGATTCTAAACAATAACAAATATTTACACCCCAAATTAGTGAATTTTATTTCACATAAATCTATTAATAGACAAAAAAGGGGAAAACAAGGCAAAATCACGTATTTATCTGTTAAATAAAAACCAGCAAGATTCCTTGCTAACAATTCTTCACCACAATAATGAAAACAAGTAATACCAAAAGGAATAAGTAACAACAGAATATTACACATATTGTGCATATATTTTTTCTTAATTTTTTTAAAAGGAAAGATGACTTTTTGTAGCACAATGTATACACTGTCTGGTTAGGTTTACAATGAACAGAGCATACGTGGTGATAATAGCAGAAGTGTGGTTACCTGGAAACATGCTGCTGTAAGTTCCCTGTATTTTACTGAATGTAGTTCAATGTTACCTTAAGCAGATTGTGAACAGTTAAAGTCATAGGTTTTGATGAAACCTATGACTATAGGTTTCATAGGTTTCTCAACCACGCTAAGAAATGAATGCAAATATATACAACTAATAGCTAGTAGAGGCATTAAAATCACAAACTAAAATATATCTCCTAAAACAAAGAAAGGTAGGTAAGGGGCAACATGATGACCAAGAAATGAGACACTTCAAAAGCATCCAAATGAGCTGGGCACGGTGACACAAGCCTGTAATCCCAGCACTCTGGGAGGCTGAGACAGGAGAATCGCGAGTTCAAAGCCAGCCTCAGCAACAGCAAGGTGCTAAGCAACTCAGTGAGACCCTGTCTCTACATAAAACACAAAATAGGGCTGGGGATGTGGCTCAGTGGTCGAGAGCCCCTGAGTTCAATTCCCGGTACCAGAACAAAACAAAACAGCCAAATGGTTGACAAAATACAGTTGTAATAATAATCACATCAAATACATGTGAACTAAAATTCAAATGAAAGGCTAAGCTTATGACTACATAAGAATCACTACAGACAATATATTATCTATGATAGAAAGTTTAAATTCAAAATGAAAATGAATTCAGAGTTAAAGGATGAGGAAAAGTCCTTAAAGACAGCATAAGAAAAGCGGAATGATTGTATTTTTATGAGATGAAACAGACTTTAAGACAAAGAGGATTGCTGGACATAGAGAAGGAGTTTCACTAATGAAAACAGGCAAGAGCAGTGGTTTGAATATAGAAGCTCGTGTGGGAGTTTAATCCCCATTGTGAGGCATAAAGATGTTGGAAAGTAGCCAGGCGTGGTGGCTCATGCTTGTAATCCTAGCACTTTGGGAGGCTGAGACAGGAGAATCGCGAGTTCAAAGCCAACCTCAGCAAAGGCGAGGTGCTAAGCAACTCAGTGAGACCCTGTCTCTACATAAAAAAACACAAAATAGGGCTGGGGATGTGGCTCAGTGGTCGAGTGCCCCTGAGTTCAATCCCCAGTACCAAAAAAAAAAAAAAAAAAAAAGATGCTGGAAAGTGAGTCCAACTGTGGTGTGTAGAGGTGGGGCCTTGGAGGGGTGATGAGGGTTAGATCAGGTCTTCAGGGTGGAGGCCCCATGATTGAATACTGGTGGCTTTAAAAGGAGAGAGAAACCGAAGTATGAACACCCGCACCCCCAACTATCACAGTGTGCTGTTCTGTTCTGCCTCAGGATTCTGCCAGCAAAATAAAAGGTCATGGACAGAGATCCAAGATGGCAAACTCAGAGGGAAGCTGCATTCCTTGTTGCTCAGTAGCTGGGGATTCAAGCAGAGGAAATACTGTTTCTCTGCAAGGCAGCCATCGCTGCCCACTAATACCCTGCCGTTTACCCATTCGTTTGTTGCGATTGCTGTCTACCAGCACATCCCCCGCCTTTGAGCACAGATCGTTTGCTGACTGCTAGCTATCCTCCACCATTTGCCCCTTTGCCCACCTCTTGCCTGCCCATCACCGGCTGCCTGATGTTCACCCAGGGATCACCCGCCATTAGCCTGCAGACCACCAAGGGATTGCCTGCTGCCCCCTACTGCCTGGAAATCTGTTGTCACAGTACTCCCAAGGTTTAGTACCACGTGGTAACACGTGGCTGCTGCCATCTTGGGATACCCGCCAGGGCCTGCAAGTCTGCCACCACCACCATCTCAGGATGTGGCCACCTCAGTCTGGGGACACTAGCCAGGGCTTGGAGATATACTGTCAGGTACCTGCAGATCTGGTAGCACCTGAGGTCTTCCTGCTGGGTGTACTAGTGGCAGCCATCTGGCTCCCTCATTGCAGGTTCTCTTCTTTGTGTGAATGCATCCCTGGTGGTCTCTCTGCAAGCTGAAATGGCACTGAGATCTTGGGACTGCAGTAAGGCAGAGCCTGGGGAATATGAACCCCAGGTCCACCGATTGCAGCTGGGTTTGTGTGGGCCAGTTCCACAGGGGAACACAGGTTGGAGTAACTGGAGAAAACAAGGCTCTCTCCAGCTCAGGGAGTCCTGAAGTGTGTGGGAATGTCAGGGGCTGGCTACAACCCGTGGGAAAACTGGAAGAGGGTGTGAGAGCATCTTGCTATTAGCTCATCCACCCAAACGGTCCAGCACCCAGGGGACTGGAGCTACCATCAAACTTCAGACAACCCCACCTATTGGCGGAGAAGGGAAGCTGGGAAAATCTTTGAGAGCTAATGGAAGCATTCATCTGAATTCAACTTCATTCCATGAATTCATCTGACTTCAACTTCATTCCATGATAAAATCTCTAGCATATTAGGAATTGAAAGGAACTTTCAACATGGTTAAGGACCATGCCTTAAGTAAAAGCCTACTGCAAGCATCTGTCCAAGGGATGAAAGGCTCAACATTGTCTTCCTGGGATCAGTAACCATTAGAACACACTTGATCTCACCATTTTTATTTAACTTTACTCTGGATGTCCTAGTCAATTCAAGAGTGAAATAAAATAAAATAAAACCTTACAAATAAAAAAAAGAAAGAAAACTATCCTTATTGGCAGAAAGCATGAGCATTTGTGTAGAAAATGCTATGAAACTCCCCTAATTAATAGAATTAATAACTCCCTTGAGCAAGGCCACAGTACAAAATCCAATTTTGCCAAAACCAATTTTGTTCCAATATTCTAGTAATAAACAATGAGAACATAATAAATTTTTTCTTTTATGTCTTCTTTTTTATTGGTTCTCTTTAGTTACACATGACAATAGAATTCATTTTAACATAATTATAAAATCATGGAATATATCTTGTTCTAATTCAGTCTCCCATACTTCTCCTTCCCCAGCCCTCCCCCACCACTTGCTCCCTTCTCTCTACAGATCTTTCTGCCATCTACCCATAACTGTTCTTTTAAATGAATTTCATGTGTGTGTACATGATGGGAGATTCACTGTGGTCTATTCATATATGTTCATAGGAAAATTATGTCAGATTCATTCTACTGTCTTTCCTTTTCCCATCCTTCCTCCTTCCTCTTCATTTCCCTTTATCTACTCCACTGAACTTCTATTCTTTTATTTTCCTCCCTCGACCCTTATTGTGGGTTAACTTCCACATATCAGAGAAAACATTTGACCTTTGGGTTGGGGGAATTGGCTTATTTCACTTAGCATGATAGTCTCCAGTTCCACCCATTTATCCACAAGTGACATACTTTCATTCTTCTTTATGCAGAGTACTACTCCATTGTGTATATATACCATATTTTCTTTATCCATTCATCTTTAAAGGGCACCTAGGTTGGTTCCCTAGCTTAGCTATTATGATCCAAATTGCAGTCCCACTATTCATATATCCTTTTCCTCACAATCTCACCAATGCTTATTGTTGCTTGTATTCTTCATAGTTGTCATTCTGACTGGAGTGAGATGGAATCTCAAGGTAGTTTTAATTTGCATTTCTCTAATTGCTAGAGATGTTGAACATTTTTTCATGTATTTGTTGACTGATTGTATTTCTTGGGAAGTGCCTGTCCAGCTCCTTTGCCCATTTATTGATTGAGTTATTTGTTTTTGTTTGTTTGTTTGTATTTTGTGTTAAGTATTTTGAGTTCTTTATATATCCTGGATATTAATTTCTTACCTGAGAAGCACGTGGCAAATATTTTCTCCCATTCTGTAGGCTCTTTCTTCAAGCTCTTGGTTGTTTCCTTTACTGTGAATACCTTTTTAATTTGATGCCATCCTATTCATTGATTTCTATTTTATTTCTTGTACTTTAGGAGTCTTGTTAAGGAATTCAGTTCCTTAGCCAACAAGTTGGAGTATTGGTCCTATATTTTTTTCTAGCAGGTGTAAGGTTTCTAGTTTAATTCTTAGGTCTTTGATTCACTTTTAGTTGAGTTTTGTGCAGGGTGAGAGATATGGACTGGATTTCATTCTACTACATGTGGATTTCCAGTTTTTCCAGCACCATTTGTTGAAAAGGCTATCTTTTCTCCAATGTATGTTTATGGCATCTTTGTCAAGAATGAGATTACTGTATTTATGTGAGTTTATCTCTATTTATTAAAAATATTAATGGGACATAATGATCTATTATGTGCTATTGGTCTTTGTGTCTGTTTTGGTGCAAATACCATGCTATTTTTGTTAGTACAGCCTGGTAGTATAACTTAAGGTCTGGTATTTTGATGCCTCCTGCTTTGCTTTTCTCACTAAGGATACTTTGGCTATTCTGGGCCTTTTAGCTTTCCGAATGAATTTTATGAGTGCTTTATCTATTTCTACGGAGAAAGTCAATGGAATTTTGATGGGGATTGCAGAGAATCTGTAGATCGCTTTTGATAGTATGGTCATTTTGACAATATTCATTCTGCCTGTCCAAGAACTTGGGAGGTCTTTCCAACTTCTAGTGCCTTCTTCAGTTTCTTTCTTTAGTGTTTTATAATTTTCACTGTACACGTCTCTCACCTCCTTGTTTTGATGAATTCTCAGGCTTTGTTTTCTTCAGGCTATGATGACTAGAATTGTTTCCTGATTTCATTCTCAGCAGGATCATTATTAGTATATCGTAAAGCTATTGATTTTTTGGATGTTGATTTGTTTCCTGCTACTTTGCTGAATTTATCAGCTCCAAAAATGTGAGTTTTTTCTTGAGGTCTTTTAAGTATAGAATCATGTCATCAGCAAATAGAGATAACATGACTCCTTTTCTATTTGTATCTCTTTAACTTCTATCTCTTGCATAATTGTTCTGGCTAGAGTTTCAACTATTATATTGAATAGGACTAGTGAGAGTGAACATCCATGTCTTATTCCTGTTTTTAAAGAAAATACTTTCAGTTTTTCCTGATTTAGTATGATGTTGGCTTTGGACTGATATATAGAGCATTTATAAGTTACTTAAGCAGACACAAGTTCCTTCCATTCCAAGTTTCTTCAGTGTTTTTAACAAGAATGGACAATGAGCCAGGCACAGTGGCGCACACCTGTAATCCCAGCACTTTCAGAGGATGAGACAGGAGAATCACAAGTTCAAAGCCAGCCTCAGTAACTGTGAGGCGCTAAGCAATTCAGTGAGACCCTGTCTCTACATAAAACACAAAATAGCACTGGGGATGTGGCTCAATGGTAGAGTTCCCCTCAGTTCCATCCAAGGTACCAAAAAAAAAAAAAAGAATGGGCACTGAAATTTGTTAAAGGGCTTTTCTGAATTTACTGAGATGGTCATGTGATATTTGTCTGTAATTCTTTTATGTATATATTGCATTTATTGATTTTCATATATTGAAGCAACCTTGCATCTCTGGATGGAACACACTTGCTTATGGTGTACAATCTTATTAATGTGTTTTTGAATGTAGATTGCTAACATTTTATTAAGGAACATTTTTTTTTGCATCTGTGTTCATCAGGCATACTGATCTATAGTTTTGTTTCCTTGATGTGTCTTTATCTGCTTTGGTATCAGGGTGATACTAGCTTCACAAAATACAAACACATTTCATAGAAAGTATTCTTGACATTAGGTGATGTATGACTTTAACATATATTTGATGTAGAAAAATTATAGAATGCTGACAAGGATAAATGACAAGTTAAAAAATTATCCATATACCTAGATCAGAAAAATTCTGTTGCATTTCCTTCTAGTCTGTTATCCTCCTCCTCCTACAGCCTGAATGCTGCTTATTTCTCTTTCTTTCCCTCTCTTTCACTCAGATGATGAACACAAGCTTCAGTGGCCCCCAGCACTACCCTCTCCAAATGCCATTTCCCAGGTCAGTTGGCTCTCTGGTTTCCTGAGGGTGCAATTTCTAACTTTCTCTTCCCTTCTCACACCACAGTAGGGTGTTTGTATCAACAAAAGCTATTTGGTGAGTTGTACAAGCCCCGTTTTTTGGAATAACATTCCTCCTTAAAATAATGAGTGACAGAGAAACTTATTTAGACGTCAGTATTTGACCAACATTCTAAAATATGACCTGAGTCTGTCCCTTCAAGATAATCCACAGACAGCAATAATTTCAATGATAAAATATATGCTCTCAAGAGAAATTCAGAATCTGGGAGAACCTGAATCCACCACTATCAACTTGACAGACTTCTAAGTACCTACAACACTTTGTGGTGAAATCTGTGGTAATATCAACAGATGATCTCTTGATTATTGGCACTTAAATGTATTAACACTAGAAGGTCTATACAACTTGATCCCTCAATGCATGACTTAAAAAATATCATGCATTAGCCCAAGATCCATTCAATGTGCAAGACACACCCACAGACTTTCCTGCGAGAGAAGACGAACGATTCAATGATAATGTTTCAGAATCCATATGGCAAAGAACCTTTAAGAAGCTAACACTTGTGTCATTTTAGTGTAGTAGTAAAGATGAACAGCCACGGTTATTGAAAACATTCCCCCTACATATTTGTGTGAGGCTTCATTTTGTGTTTCAACCAAAATCACAGGTTAAATACAGAAAACAAGAATATCTACCAGTTTTCTAATGACAAAAAAAGAACTTTCAAAACTGTGAAAAGTAAAATGATCCAGTCTTTCTATTAAATCTTTTTATTTTGGAAAAGGATGAAAGCAGCTGAGGGTGGACAAGGTGGCACCCATTCTGTGTGCAGTCCATCCTGGGCCTTGATGTTGTCACTCCTCAGTGGTATCATCTTCCTTGCTCCTTAGTCCTGTCCCTTCAGCTGAACTTTATCCCACCAGGACCTGTGATGACAGGAAATCAAGCATCACCAGGGCTGGTTCTATCTCCAGGACCATGGACAGGGAGGGCATCAATCATGCCACTGGATTAACATAGGCTGAGACCTGAGTCTGCCCTTCTGCTCTCATCTTTTTTTGTTTCTTAGTTTCTATAGAGAATTATCCCTCTTCTTGTTATTAAGTGTGAGTTCTGGTCTCATTCTCCTCTGGGTGTCTCTCATCTTTGAATGTCTCTCATCATTCCTGTCATTGTCCCACAAAACCCAGTTTAGTTTCCTAGAATATGTTTTCCTTCATTTCTCCAGTTTTGTTTTGTTAGGTACCGAGGATTGAACTCAGGGGTACTCAACCACTGAGTCACATCCCCAGCCCAATTTTGTATTTTATGTGGAGACAGGGTCTCACTGAGTTGCTCAGTGCCTCACTGTTGCTGAGGCTGGCTTTGAACTCAGGACTCCCCTGTCTCAGCTTCGCCAGCCACTGGGATTAAAAACATGTGCCACAGCACCCACTTCTCCAGTATTTAAAGGAACCAGATTATTGGAATAGCAGAGAGGAAGGATCCCACGATTTCTCATCTTAGATAAATTCCATCTTCTCTACTCAGCAGTTTCACTGCCCTTAGCTCTACTAATCCTAACACTTGCTCCACTACAGATTCCTGGGTTGATGAATCAGAGACTAATAGATGTTAGTTGGAAAACATGACCCTTTAGTCAAGGATCATCTTTTCTGAAGATCGAAATGTTCTTGGATGCTGTGGAGTGCAGGAGGGCTGGTGTGGAAAAAGGGAGGGCAGCACTGGTGAGAAAAGCCCAATGGCTCTGACCTCAGTGTGAGAAGCTCTTGTGCTGCAGATGCCACAGCAGCATTCAATCTAAGGCTCCATTAATAAAGACAGTGTCTCTAGAAGAGGGAGAAGATGACCCTGATCATTCATTCAGCTTTCATTTGTTGAGTACTGAATAGATGACACACAGTGTGCATCTGGGATACATCAGGGAACCGAAAACAGGCCAAACTTTTAGAGCCTGTGTTGTGTAGGAAAGAGGAAGAAAATGCACTCTAAGCAGAGTAAATAAGGACAGTGTTCACATTAGGTGATCAGCGTTGCAGGGCAGGTGTCAGAGTGGGTGTGTGGGAACAGGGAAGATGGCTGTCTTACTAGGTTGCTCATCATTGGACTTATTAGCAAGGTGACCTTTGAGGATAGATTTGAAGGACATGAAAGAATTTGTCATGAGGATGTTTGCAGGAAGATCTTACTCGGCAGGAGGAAGCTGCAGTGCAGCTGCACCAGGGCAGGATCCTGTGTGTGTGTTCTGGGGAGAGCAAGGATCTGGGATGTCCTGAGCAGGGTCACTGAGAGGAGCTCAGAGGCATGGCCAATCACAGGATCTGGAGGTAGACAGGAGGAATCTTTCATTGAGTGAGGCAGTTTTGAGCAAAGACAGACCTGGTGCATCTTTTTTTTTTTTTTTTTTAATATTTTTTTAGTTGTAGATGGACACAATGTCTTTATTTTATTGCTTTGTATGTGGTGCTGAGGATCGAACCCAGGGCCTCACGCATGCGAGGCAAGCACTTTACCGCTGAGCTACAGTCCCAGCCCCAGACCTGGTGCATCTTAAAGCTTCACTCTAAATGCTGACCTGACAACAGAATTGAGCCGGGAGGACTATCAAGGCAGCAGGTAAACTGTAGGAACTTGTCAGTCCCTTCAATAGATGAATGGATAAAGAAACTGTGGTATACACACACAATGGAATATTACTCAACATTAAAAGAGAATAAAATTATGGCATTTGCAGGAAAATGGATGGATTTGGAGAACAGCATACTAAGTGAAGTAAGCCAATCCCAAAAAACCAAAGGCCAAATGTTCTCTCTGATAAGTGTATGCTGATCCATAATGTGGGAGGGGGTATGAGAAGAATGGAGAAACTTTGGTCAAGGCAGAAAGGAGGGAAGGGATGGGAAATGGGGGCAGGAAAGATGGTGGAATATGATGGACAACAATGCCCTAGGTACATGTATGACTGCACATATGGTGTGACTCTATATTGTGTACAACCAGAGAAATGAAAAGTTGTGCTCCATCTGTGTACAATGAATCAAAATGCAGTCTGCTGTCATGTAAACCTAATTAGAATTAAAAAATATATTTAAAAAAAACTGGTTCTTAATACAATATTTGCAATGTTAATTACCATAAAAGAACAGGAATGGTGGGGCTTAAAATTGCCAATAGCAAAATCAATAAGTAACCATGAACTAGATCTGGCATTAAAGCAAACAGCAGGTGCCGACTGTCTTCCACAGCAGTAATAATGACAACAGCATGATGGTGGGGGCAGGAGTTACATACACCAATTAGTTCTAAAAGATGGTAAAAATATAGTTCATTCAGGAGAAAGAAATTGTGATAGGAAGGTAAAAGAGAGTTTGCAATTTCAAAAAAGTTGCAGAGTACATAAGAGATGCAGTGAGTAATGGTTATAAGGAAGGAGAAAAGTAGGAAAAACAAAGTAATAGGAGAGAGAAAGAGAGAACAAGAGAATTTCACCTTTAGCAGAAGAGGAAAAAATGAGAAAGAGAAATGAACAAAAACAAAACCAAAATAAACAAACTCCAAACCCTAAACCTCAAAAGACAAGGCAAGGAAAAATAACTGCATTAAAAATTTTTTAAATGAGTAAAGAAACAAATATGTATATGTATAGATGTCCATGAACCAATCAGCACTGTAAGAACAGAGAGAAAGAGAGACAAGAGAGAGAGACAGACAGAGAGGAGAGAGACAGAAGAGAGACAGACAGACACAGAGAGAAGACAGGCAGACAGAGGGAGAGAGAGAGCATGTGCAAGAGAGAGAGTGCATGCCAGCAAGGGCTGGGAGTTTTTAACCCCTTCCTCAGTTTGTGTTGCTCACCAAGCTGCCAGTTGAATGGCTTAAAACTCAAGCTGGTTGAAATGGCTCTCAGTTTCCCTTCTCACCAGTATAAGGCAGCACGGAATGAAAAATATTGTTGATTCAAGTCTTATCTACACAGACCGGATCAATGCACTCCCAGGGTGGGGATGCTGCAGAGCTCTATGAGGGGAGTTCTGTTGGCTGGGGTTTAGGTCTAATCAGGCCTTAGGGGCTTTGTTGAGTGGTATTTGTTCTGGAGAGATTAGATCAACACACCCCTGGGACCTGGCAGTTGCCAACCTCTGTCTGGAGTGTGGATCTCAGGAGCCCCAAGAATTCTACTCATGGGGCAGGGGAACCAATCCCTTACACCCTATGCTGCCCACAAACACAGCCTTCCCAGACTTAGTCCCTGAGTGTATTCACCACTGCCTGTTCAGATTCCTAACCTGCTTCAGTGGGTCCTGCAAGCTGCCAGACTCAAAGGAAAAGTGATTTGGCTCCCCTTAGTTTTTTTTAACTTGAATCCCCTTGGGTACAATCTTCTCTGTGCCTGTTTCACTCATGTTCTGCTAGATATACCCTGGGCCACAAGGTAAGCATTTTTTTTCCTTCTTTTTTTAAATTTATTCTACTTAGTTATACATGACAGCAGAATGCATTTCAATTCACGGTACCCAAATGGGGCACAACTTTGCAATTCTCTGGTTGGACACGGTGTAGAGTGGCACCATTCGTGCAATCATACATGTAGTAGGGCAATGATGTCCATCTCATTCCACCATCTCCCCACATGGTGAGCATTTGCTGGAGCAGTATGGCGATGTTTGCTATGATCTCCCAGGCTCTACAGCAGCAACTGCAACACGGCCACCTCAACATGACGCCTGCCTCAGGTCTCCACTGCCAGTTGAGAAATACAGAGCGCTTTTCAAACACCAGTTCACAGTGCATGCTCTGGATCAACTAAGTTTGGGCTGCTGCTCTGATCTCAGGTTTTCCCACACCAAATCTATTTGCTGTTTCTCTCTGTGTTCTCCCTCCCCTCTGTGGTGAACCAGTGCTGCTTCTGCCAAACCGGCTTCGCTCCAATGTACTCTTTCTTCTTTGTTCAATGTACCCAAAGTTCTGAGTCTTTAAGACTCTCTGTTTAATATTAAATTTTAGTGAAATCCCTCTTTTACCCACTTCACCAAGAGGCAGTATTCCTCTGGCTGAATCCCAAGTCATGGAGCAAGTAGGAATGCAGTCTTCCTGTAATCCAGCATCTTGGATCCATCTTTGATTTGCTCTCTGAATATTATTACAGATTTTTTTAATATTCTGGTTATGGTCTCTTAACATCTTTTCTTTTCACTTTTTTTTTTTTTTAAATTCTTGCCACTTTTATTCAATAGTATATGAGAAGTTCTAGCCAGGGCAGTTAGGTAAAATAAAGAAATAAAAGATACCCATATTGAAAGGAAAAAGTAAAACTATTTGCAGATAAATATGATCATATATACAGAAAATAAATCTTAGGAATCTACAAACAACTATTAGAATTAATAAATAAATGTAGTTAAGGTGACAGGATGCAGGATTAATATACAACAATCAATTGTTTTTGTATATTCTAGTAATGAATAATCTGAAAAACAAACCTAAGAAAATAATTCCAGCCGGGTGCGGTGGCTCAAGCCTGTAATCCCAGCACTTAGGGAGGCTGAGACAGGAGAATAGCGAGTTCAAAGCCAGCCTCAGCCATGGTGAGGTGCTAATCAACTCAGTGAGATCCTTTTTCTACATAAAACACAAAATAGGGCTGGGGATGTGAGTCAGTGGTCGAGTACCCCTGAGTTCAATCCCCAGTACCAAAAAAAAAAAAAAAAAAGGTGAGCCGGCGTGGTGGCTCACGCTTCTAATCCCAGCACTTTGGGAGGCTGAGCCTGGAGAATCACGAGTTCAAAGCCAGCCTCAGCAATGACGAGGCACTAAGCAACTCAGTGAGACCCTGTCTCTACATAAAACACAAAAAATAGGGCTGGGGATGTGGCTCAGTGGTCGAGTGCCCCTGAGTTCAATCCCTGGTACCAAAAAAAAAAGAAAATAATTCCATCACAATAGCAACAAAAATAATAAAACAGGATTAACTTTAGCAAAAGTTATGGAAGATTTCTACATCAAAACTACAAAAAATCATTGAAAAAATAGAGGAAATTTAAATAAATGAAAAAAAGTGTGGATTGGAAGACTTAATGTTGTTAGGATGGCAATACTTCCACAATTGAGCTACAAACAATGCAATTCCTATTAAAATTTAAACTAGCCCTTTTTTAGTTAGTTTTTGCAGAAATTGGCATGATTATCCTAAACCTCATATGGAAATGCAAGGTATTCAGAATAGCCAAAACTGTTCAATTTCCAGTTTGGGGGTAAGAAGCCAAAACTGTCTTGAAAAGGAAGGGCAAGATCAAAGGGCTCACATTTCCCAATTTAAAACTCCACTGCAAAGCTACAATAATCAAGACAATTTGGTACTGGCAGGACAGACATTTATATCAACAGACTAGAATTGCAAGTCCAGAAATATTTCTATAATTCATTGGCAAGTGATTTTCAACAAGGATGACTACATAGTGAGGTGAGGAAAGAATAATCTTTTCAACAAATGATGCTTTGACCACTGAATATCCACATGAAATAGAAAGAAATCTCACCTCCTACCATATGCCAATGGAACTCAAATGTACCAAAGATCTAAATGTAAGCACTGAAATGATAATGTTTTATCTTCTTACCTTGCAAAAAAAATTGTATAATGACATATTGAAAAAAAATTTTTAACTTATGGCTTATATGTTTGAGTGTCATCAAAATATCAAAGATGATTGAGCCCAATTATCACTGTGCATGTCCTGTAATAGGCAGGCAATATTTAGGTTAGTAATAAAAGAAAGATACATAAAATCTATAAATGATTGCATGCTGTATTAGTTTTCTAGGGTTGTCATAATAATATACCACAAAGTGAGTGGCTTAAAAACAGAACTTTTTTTTTATAAATATATTTATTGTCATAGTTCATAATTTTTTACTTTCAATTTTGGAAAAAAATTGCTAATTTTACAATTATGTTTAGTCCATAATATGTGATATTTATTGTCCTTTTATATCACTGAAATTGTATTGCCGTTTATTTATTTTTTTATAAAATATATTTTATTTATTTATTTATTTTTAGTTTGAGTATCCATATATATTTTCACACACATATTCCTATATGTTTATATACATTCATATGTATATGAATATACTGTAACAGCAACCAAATTCCTGCTCATACATTTTCATATATATTCAGTTACATAATCATAAACTATAACTAAAACAAATTGTAAATATTCATCTCAAAAGAAAATATCTATATGCAAATTTATATCCATTTAAATATTTTCAGGCATATTTTTACATGTATATTTATATTTGTAGTCCTATATTTGGATAAAAATGTTCAATCTCTAAACTAACCCTATTTTTCTACATTAGTCCTATACCTACAATACACCTCAGAGAAACCTCTATACACATAAACCATAACATTTTACATGAATGTACCTACATATTTGGGGATATAACTTCATAAATTTTCTTTATTGTTGACTTTATTTTCAAGATTATGCATTTTGGACAAATGAAATCATGTCAATTGCAGGAAAATGGATGGAACTTAAGAACATTGTGTTAAACAAAATAAGCCAAACCTAGTTAAGCAGTCAAGCATGTTTTCTCTCATATGTAGAAGCTAGAGAAGAAGGAAAAAGTAAGTGGTGGGGGCCGCCAACGTTCTACCCCTGTCACAGCAACCAGTAAAACCCAATGATCAGCAATTGCCAGAGTGGAGGCGTCTGTGCCAGACTGCCCACAGAGAGCCTGCATCCACAGGCCGCACAGTTGCAGACAGCCACCAAATGCTTAGATAGCGCTACTACATAGAAGTCCCAGCTGAGGGGACCAGGCACTCATCAATATATATCCATTGGTAGCAGAAGCTCACATAATTGTGGGCCAAATGATAATCTACCCCTCATAGTGATGGTACCCTGGTGATCTTCATCAGCCAGAGTGGGGACTTCTGCCCCACAGACTGCCCACAGAGAGCCTGAATTCATAGGCCCTATGGTTGCAGACAGCCACCAAGCTCTATGCTACTTTAAAGAAGACTCTGTGGAAAGGAGAGAGTGCTCAGCATCTCACAACAGTCAAAAATAGCCCTGAGCCCTGCATCCTGTACCCCTGCACCCAACAGAAACAGCCAGCAGATGTAGCACAGAAGCCCCAAGCATGCAGACTCAGGCCCCCTGAGCTGACAAATACACATTGGTTAGTGAGAAAAATCATACAACCAGAGAAGTAGCTCCTATGCCCAAGCACCTCTAGGAAGATCCACAGCTACAAGTTTCAGAGTTGCCAGTTAACTCTATTCTCGTTCAGACACATGGACCCACAGAAGGCAATTCCTGAGGATAACTCCATGCACCCAGTGGAGAACCCCATGTATGCACAAGGATAGTAGCCATACACTCTCCACATGGGACACCCAGCAGCACATCAACCAGACTACAATGCTTCTACCTTAGACTGCCACACCCCACACACTCCAAAATATAGATGCAGTGGGGGACACTGGATTTGACAACACTATATACACGGAGCTTTCCTTCAGGAGGGTACACAAGACTGCACCCCCTAAAGGGATCATCTGACCCAACAGAAAGCCAGTAGGTACTTAGACACACCAAAGATCAGAGCATGCCTCTGAGAATCATACCAGAAGTGAACTAGTGTGCTCTCTACTTCCAGATCCTGGTTATTTTGTATGCGTGTGTGGGTTTTGTTATTTCCGTCCTTCCTCCCTCCTCTCTGCCTCTCCACTCTTAAGACGGTATTTAGCTGCAATTATCTCTCAAAGACCCTATTTCCAAACAGTTACATTGGAAGTTAGAACTTCAACATATGAATTTCCCCATGGCCTGGGGGAGGGATCATACAAGCATTCTGCCTGGCCCCACAAAGATACCCTTGTAGCATGTAAAATATCTATGTAATACCTCCTCCAAATCTTAACTTATTGTTAAAATGGCCATGCCACCAAAAGCAACATACAGATCCAATGCAATCTCCCATCAAAATACCAATGGCATTGCAGAACTAGAAAAAAACAGTCTTAAAATTCATTTGGATGGACAAAAGACCCAGAATAGCCAAAGAAATTCTAAGCCAAAAAAAGTAATGCTGTAAACATCGATCTCTTACTTCAAATTATACTACAGAGCTACAATAACCAGAACAGCATGGTACCTGCAAAATCAATTGGAAACCTAGGAATTAGACCAGAAACTCTGCAACTCATAGAAGAAAACATAGGATCAACACTCCAACAAACAGGGACAGGCAACAACTTTCTTAATAGGACCCCTAAGAGCTGGGGATATAGCTCAGTTGGTAGAGTACTGAGACTGCGAGACAGAGATCACCAAGGACGAAACAGAATTTCCAGGTGAACCTACGCACCACGCTCGGATACTACACCCAGGGCGAGTGCTAAGGGATCCCAGGCCCGGGTTAGAGGTCTTGAGGCCTCCACATCCCGTTTAGACCGGCCGAGTTGTCCCGGATCCCCAGGTCTGAAAAGCACCCCGAGGCTGCAGGACCCGAAGTGACCCTCAACCCGGGAAAAGCCCAAGGGACTGGGCCTTTACCCAGTTTCATTTTCAGTTTAAGAGGAAATCCCTGCCTGTTGGACCTGGTGGGGTTTAGCGGGCGGGATTGACTGAGGGGGCGGGGCCAGGCTCTCACACCCTTCAGAAATTGTCAGGATGTGATCTTGGGTCGCATTAGAGCCTCCTGCGCAGGTGCCGTCAGGACGCCTATGGTGACACGGATTACAGCGTCCTGAACGAGGATCTGAGCTCCTGGACTGCTGCAGACACAGCAGCTCAGATCACCTGGCGCAAGTAGGAGGCGGCAGGTGTGCGCAAACATCACTGGGCGGCCAGCACTGCGCCAGGGCAGTTTTCTGCTCAGGACGGGATAAACCACCTGAGAAAATTAAAACCTGAAATAATTAGTGAAGAATAAAGAGACAGAGACAGAAATTAAGTTTAAAAGGGAATGGAGCACCTGATAGTTTCAGTCATAGGAGCTGGAGCTGAACAGCTAGAAAATGGCTTGGTCCTTTATTTAAGGGAGTACATCAAAGGCACGGATAAGGTTTCAGCGGGAGGAGGCTTGCTTCTTAGTGTGGCAGGGGACTTGCAGCCAACAGGTTGATTGGCATGTTGATAAGTCACACCCATCTCCAAGAGGCTGTGCGTCTATGTGGCTCCAGTGGGTCACCCCAACTCCAATGCAGTGCTGAACCTGGCGGAATTAGGTAGGACTTTCACATATACTGGGCGATCTCACCAGCAGGAGTGCTGCTGTGAGTTACCAGATACTAGACTTTCCTACCCAAAGGCTTCCAAGCCGATTTTAGTTCACAAACATTTCACTGGTGGCTTCTGACAGCCAAACGCAGCAAGGCCTGCCTGGGGACCAGATGCGTGGAGTGGCTCAGCAGATACCAGGAGTATTGGAAGGAGATGCTGCAGCGAGCAAAGTATTACGAGCTGCGGGGTGTCTCCTCAAGTAGTGTTTCTAGATCTCTCCACAAAAAAATAGCACCCACATATAGATACCCCCCTCTCTCTGGAGGAATGGGCCTCCCTGGGTTTCCAGACGCTGTGCTAAAGAGTGATTCTGAGGCCAGCCCTTTTCACAGGACAACTAAGAAAGGCTGTCTCTTCTGGGTTGGAGGGGAAGCAGGACTCTGAAATAACTAACCAGCGGTTCCCTTGGACTCTGGCCTCAGCCTTGGACATCACAAGGAGTCTTCCTGTTGGGCTTTGCTCTCTGCCCTAACCCAGTGTCTTTGGAGGTCTGACTCAAAGTTTTTATGATTCCCACTTAATCTACCCAGGTCAAAACTCTCAAGCTCTCAGGTATTTGGAACATCTTACTGTGCCCTGTCCCAAACTCATTATAGAATTTCCAAGGAACAGATTATCCCAGAAGCACGGGTCCAGGCTGGTTTGGGTTTTGCATTGCCATCCCCACCCCATTTGCCATGCCCATTCACAGAATGGTCAGCTGAGGGGTGCTCCAGTGGCCCAGGAGAGATAATACAAATTGTCTGAATTTCCCTATTCTTCTCAGATCCTCCAAAGACACAGGTGATTCACCACACTAACCTTGAAGGAGATGTCACCCTGAGGTGCTGGGCCCTGACCTGGCAGCAGGATGAGAAGGACCAGACTCAGGACATGGAGGTTGGGGAGACCAGGCCTGCAGGAGATGGAAACTTCCAGAAATGGGTGGCTGTGGTGGAGCCTGCTGGAAAGGAGCAGAGATACAGGTGCCATGTGCATTATGAGGGGCTAATTGAGCCCCTCACCCTGAGATGGGTATTGAGGGGGATGAGGGCACAGGGCCTGCTGTCAGGAAAGCAGGAGCCATTCTAGAGTTCCTCAGCAGGGTCAGGACTGAGAGACAGGGGTCAGGGCACCACACCTTCCCTTCCATTCTCTTGCCTTCCTAGAGCCACATCCTCAGCCCATCATCTCCGTCATGGGAATTGTTGGCCTGGTTCTTGTTGGAGCTGTGTTCATTGGAGCTGTGGTCGCTAATGGGATGTAGAAGAAGAGCTCAGGTACGGAAGGTTATGTTCTGAGTGCTTGTTCCACTGGGAAGTTAATGGGAAGTAGAATCCACACACACGTGCTCTCCCAGCCTGAAGCCCTGTTTGCTGATACTCTGTTATAAAGCACATGGAAAATAAAGGACAGGTTTATCACCCTCATGATGTGGTGATAGTCAGAGGTCAGGGAGAAGTTCCCTGATGAGGACAGACTTGCAGGAAGGCACTTGGTCTTCTTTCTCCTTTCTTCATGTCTCCTAATCCTTCCCTAGGTCTGTAGTCAGACTTCTGGAAACTTCTCTGGAGTGGGGTCCAGAATTGGGAGATTTCTCTAGTTTGGGCCCTTCTTCCTCCTCACAGGATGTTTTATTCTCACAGGTAGAAAAGGAGGAAGCTACTCCCAGGTTGCCTGTAAGTATGAAGAAGGGTAATCCCTGAGACCCATGGGAGAGTAAAGGGTAGATAATGGGGGAGCTCAACCACCCATAATTCCTCCTGTAGCCACATCTCCTGTTGACTCTGACCACGCCCTATTTTGTCCTACTCCAAGGAGGCACAGTGCCCAGGGTTCTGACATATCCCCCTCAGCTTGTAAAGGATCCTGGCAGGCCTGAAGTGAGGAGAAGGGTGGGGGACTCAGGATTTAGACATGTTGAATGTTTGAATGTTTGGGGGATGTTCAAAGTATCACCACTTACAATGACTAATCTGAATTTGTTAATGATTATTATTATTATTATTATTATTTTGGTACTGGAGATTGAACTCAGGGGCACTCGACCACTGAGCCACATCCCCAGCCTTATTTTGTGTTTTATGTAGTCAGGGTCTCACTGGGTTGTTTAGAGCCTCGCCATTGCTGATGCTGGCTTTGAACTCACGATTCTCCTGTCTCAGTCTCCTTAATTGCTGGGATTACAGGCTTGCACCACCACGCCCAGCTATGATTATTTTCTTTAATAGTATGAAACAATCACCTTGTGTGGAACCTAGCAATATAAGATTTGTTCAGGTCTCTCCCCCATCTCTACTGGGACTTCAAGAGCTCCTGGCTTCTCTTTCTCAACTTCTCTTTCTCTTTCTCACATCAGACTATGTGAGTCTGTGTTCCTGTGAGTATGGTGTGAGGAAATGGGGAGACCAGCTCATTCTTCAACATTGAGACCCCTTCCCACACTGACATGTGGTCTCTTCCTTAATCAACCTTCATGTTCCAGCAGAAACAGGGCTGGGATGTCTCCATCCCTGTCTTAACTTTATGCTACACCGAGCTGCAACTTCTTACTTCCCTAATAAAAATGAGAATCTGGATATGAATTTGCATTTCAAATTCTTGCTATGAGATGTGGTTGCTGAGTTAATAAATGAAAGGAAGATTTCCAAAACTTGAAAGAGAAAATATAAACTGAAACCTTCTGGAATCTGTTGTGTGCTGCTGGTGGGAACTGGAGAAAGCTGTGAACAGCTGTGTGTGGACAGGGTGGTGACCAGTCTGCGGTCAGTTCATCCTGTGCTTGATGTGGCCACTCTTTACGTGGGTCATCTTACCTGCTTTGTATCTTTGTACCTTCAGAGGAACCTTGTCCCATCAGAACCTGTGATCATAAGGACTCAGACATTGTCTGGGCTTGTCCTTTCTCCAAGATCATGGGCAACAAAAGCATTGTGTGGCTGGGCCAGCCTAGGGTCTAGCCTGAGTCCAAACTTCAGCCCAGATCTTTTTTAGTTTCTTAGTTTATTTAGAGAATATGTCTGTTCTTGTTCTTGTGTATGAGGTCTGGTCTCATTCTCCTCTGGATGTCCCTGACAGCAGCAGGAGTCATTTTCCTGTCATTGTTCCACAATGCCCAGGCTAGTCCCTGCACACAAGGTATCCACTCTGGCTGCTATGCTAAGAACAGAATTAAAATGGGCTAGCAAGGCAGTGGAGTCAAGTGCAGGGAACTACAGTCCTCCATGATGGACATGTCAGTTATACCACCTGGGGAGTAAGAAGAGGAAATAGTAGTGATTGTATTCTACACACATTATTGAAGATGGACTTTATATATTTCCTAATGGATTAAATCTTGGGTATGAGAGAAAGAAGTAAAGAAGGACATCAGGGGCTGGAGTCATGGCTCAGTGGTAGAGCACTTGCCTAGCATGTGTAAGGCACAGGGTTCCATCCTCAGCACCACATAAAAATAAATAAAATATAGGTAAAAACAAACCAAAAAAAGTTATTAATAAAAAGAAGGACATCAAAAATTTGTTACAGGGTAATTAGGAAGATGTGGTTGCCATCAGTGGAAAAGGGGTAGATGCTTACAAAGGCATATCTGAGGAGGGGGTGTGGCAGGCACTCAGGAAATGCTGAGCTGGGGTGTCCAGTAAAAATACAGGTAAGGTGACCAGTTTGACAAAGGGACAGAAAAGACTGGAGACATTAAGGAGAAATTTGGGGGCTGGAGAAATAAATTTGGGAAGTCACACCTTACATAATGATATGTAAAACCTTGAGAACTGATGAGGGCACCCAGGGAGCTAATGCCTGTAGAAGGGAAACGGGCACAAGGACAGCCCTGGAGCCCCAGGGTGAGACCATCCACCCAGAGCACCTTACATGGCTTTGGCACTGTGCCTAGAAATACATCAACCAGGGACTCCCAGACTTTCCTATGCACAAACTTAGGAGGATCTCAGTTTCCAGGCCACCATGGGCAATTTAGCAAAACCCCATCTCAAAATAAAAAGTGCTGGGAATGGAACTCAGTGGTAGAGTGCTCCAGTATTCCATCTCCAGTTAAAAAAAAAAAAAAGGATGTGGCTCAGTGGCTAAGTGCCCCTGAGTTCAATCCTCAGCACCAAAAAGAAGAACATTTACAACTCAATGACAAGAGAAACAACACTTTCCTTCATAGACAAAAGATGTAAAGAACAGTTCACAGGAGAAGCTATGAGTACTTGAAAAGATGCTCATCATCCCTAGTCATCAAAAAAATGCAAATTAAAACTACAATGAGATACCACCCCATATCAACTAGAATGAGCATTAAAAACACTTGTGATAATACCACATGTTAAGAGGATGTGCAGCAGTTGGAAATCTCATGTATTACTGCAAGAAATGGAAAAAAATATTATACCCCATTTATAAAACAGTATCACAATTACTGATATAATTAAATATACACTTGCATTATGACCCAACAATCCCATTCTTTGGCATTTATCCAAAAGAAAACATGTCTACACAGACTTGTGCTCAAGTATTCATAGTGGCTTTATTTATAATAGACCCAAACTGGTAATAACACACCTGTTGATCAACTTTTAAGTAGATAATACCAATTGATAGACTGGGATCTCAGTAATATTTCATAACAAGAGTGAAATAGTAATACAAACAACATGGATTAAGCTTTAAAACCATTGTTATTTTAATAACTACATGGAATATGATTGCAGGTATATAAAATTCTAAAATAATCAAAATTACAGTCCAAAAGAAGATCAGTGGTCACACAGGACTAGTGTGAAGGAAAGGATCAAACACAAAGGGGCATGAGGAAGCTTTCTAGGGCAAGGGTAGATAAGAGCACATCTTGGTTGTGGTGACAGTTACATGACTAAGCAATTACCAATATTCATGTAATTTTATATCCAAATTAACACATTGTATTTCACAAAAATATCATAATAAACAAAAAGGGGAAAAGAAGGAAAAATATATTCTCTTTCAGATAAATAAAAACTGACAGAACCCCTCGTTAGCAGTCCTTCACCATGAGTAATTTGGAATGAAGTCCTTTGGCCTGAAAGGACTAAATGATACTAGATGGTAATCCATGCATACAGAAAGGAATAGCAACCCGAATACTACATATTTAGTTATTGAGGAAATATTTTACATTGTTCTCATACTCACCCTTGCTGGATACTATTGTTTTGAGAATTGGGGAGAGGTATAGAAAGTCCTTAATTTTAGCCAAGTGGCTACTCTGTGTAGGGCCACAGACTCTGAATTATGCTGAACAACTCAGACTCACATCTCAAACTCCGGACACAGAGAGAATGAGCACAGAGATAGAGTTTGGGTTGGTACCCTACCTCAACTTGCTCCTTCCTCTCCCAATGTTCCTCCTCACACCAGAGACTTCAGTCTTTCCCAAACTCCAGGACTTCAGGAAGTCTTCATGAGGCACCAAGAGAAGCAATCATGAGCTCCACAAACTTTGTGCCCATAATCACCAACAGGAAGTCCTTCCTGAAGTCTGCTCTCCTCTATTCCTCTTGCAATCTGAGTGTATTCCTCCAGGAGAGCTCAGGATATACAGATCATGATTTTAGAACACTCTGCTTCCCTAAATCTACAGCCTTCCTAATCCTCCTCTTTCAGGACTGAGCTCAAATGTCACTGCTCAGTAAAGCCTGTACTGGGGATAATCATGAAAAATTACAATCATCTATCTCCCTCATCTTCCCTATCTTGTTCCTTTTCTCTATATCATTCTACTGTCTGGCACTCCTATCTTTTACTTCAGTTACATTTTATTTATGATTAGTGTCTTCCATTTGATGGTAAACTCCTTGAGGATAGCAATTTTTGCCTGGGTTTGGTTTGATGTATCCCAGGAGCCTGGAACAGTGCCAGGCACATAATAGATACTCAAATATTTGTTAAGGATGAAGAAATAGAAGAATCAGACCTCCTTAAACCCAGTCTGGGAGAGGAAAGGTAAGAATTTCCCGAATGTTTAGGGGTCCTTTTTGTGCATGTGTGCATGGAAGGGGACTACTTACTACCTTATCCCAGTGTCCTATAATTTTCACTATAGAGGTTTTTCACCTCACTGGTTAGATTTATTCCCAAGATTTTGTTTGTTTGTTTAATATTATTGTGAATAGAAATGTTTTCTTGATTTCTTTCTCAGCAGTTTCATTATTGGAGTATAGGAAAGCTATTAATTTCTGTATATTGATCTTGTGTCCTGCTACTTTGATGAATTTATTTATCAGCTCTAGAATTTGTTTATCACCTCTAGAAGTCTTTTGATGAAGACTCATGAAGACCTATGAATTTGTTTATCAGCTCTAGAAGTCTTCTGATGAAGACTCATGCCTTCAGCAAACAGAAACACTGCAACTGCTGAAAGAGAACACAGGATCAGTGCTTCAACATACTGGCACAGGCACTGACTTCCTCAATAAGACTCCTAAAGGATCAAGAAATAAAACCAAGAATCAATAAGTGGGACAGCTTCAAATTTAAAAAGCTTCTGCCCAGCAAAAGAAACAACTAAGAGCACGCACAGAGAGCCCGTAGAATGGGAGAAAACCTTTGCCAACTACTCTTCTGACAGGAGATTAATAGCCAGAATATATATAAAACTCAAATAACACCAAAAAAAGCCAAATAACCCAATCCAAAAAATAGGCAAATTAGCTAAAGAGACATTTCTCAAAAGAAGAAATGCAAATAACAAATATACAAAAATATATTCAACTTTCTTAGCAGTCAGGGAAATTCAAATCAAAACTGCACTGAGATTTTATCTCAATCCAATTAAGGTAATCATCAAAAATACAAATACTTAATGCTGGCAAGGATGTGAGGGCAAAAGTACACTTACATATATTATTGGTGAGACTGCAAATTAGTACAATTGCTTTGGAAAGCAGTAGGGAGATTCCTCAAAAGACTAGGAATGGACCCACCCTAGAACCCAGCTATCCCACTCCTTGATATGTATCCAAAAGAACTAAAATCAGCATACTATCATGATATATGCATACCAATGTTTATAGCAGCACTATTTACAAAAGCCTTATGGAACCAGCCTAGATGTCCCTCAATAGACAATTGGATAAAGAAAATGTGGTATATACACACAATGGAGTTTTACTCAGTTATAAAGAAGAATGAAATTATGTCATTTGCTGGTAAATGGATGGAACTGGAGAATATCGTACTGAGTAAAACAAACCAGACTCAGAAAGTCAAGAGTTGATGTTTTCTCTTATTGGCAGGAGCTAGAGATAAAATAAGAAATTAAAAGAGGGGATCTCATTAAAAGAGGGGAGAACAATGCAATAGAGGAAGGGGAATGAGGAGGAGCGAAGAGAGATGGAAAAAGAGAAACAGCAGAATGAAATCAACTATGTCTATATGTATATATGAACATATCACAATGAATTCCACCTTTATGTATAACTACAATGCACTGATTTTTAAAATAAAAGAGTTAAATCAAGCCGGGCATGGTAGTGCAAGCCTGAAATCCCAGCACTTAGGGAGGCTGAGACAGGAGAATCCAAGTTCAAAGCCAGCCTCAGCAACCGCGAGGCACTAAGCAATTCATTGAGACCCTGTCTCTACGTAAAACACAAAAGATAGGGCTGGGGATGTGGCTCAGTGGTCGAGTGCCCGAGTTCAATCTCCAGTACCAAAAAAAAAAAAAAAAGAGTTAAATCAAATAAATCTAAATGTAAAAAAAAATATTCTAAAACAGAACTTTTGAAATAAGATTAGCAAAAAATTTTAGCAACATGTAAATAAAGCATAAAGCATAAAATATAAAATAAATATGTGATGAAGTGGATTTAGCCAAGATTAAAACATACCTAAAAAGAAAATTAAAACATAAACCACAGACAGGGAGAAAATCTTTGCAAGACATAAAACTAACTTAGGGCCAATAAAAAGAATATATAAAGAATATTTATGGGGGCTGCAGTTGTGGCTCAGTGGTAGCGCATTTGCCTAGCACGTGCAAGGCACTGGGTTTGATCCCCAGCACTACATAAAAACAAATAAATAAAGATAAAGGTATTGTGTCCATCTACAACTACAAAAAAATATTTAAAAAAAAAGAATATTTATAACTGAATGAGACATGAAAACAGGAAGCTTAAGCAGCTCAATTCACAAGAGCTAAACCAACCTAGATGCCCTTCAACAGAGGGATGGATAAAGAAAATGTGGTACATATATACAATGGAATATTACTCAGCCTTAAAGAAGAATGGAATTATGACATTTGCAGGTAAATGGATGGAACTAGAGAATATCGTGCTAAGTGAAATAAGCCAATTCCCAAAAACCAAAAGCTGAATGTTTTCTCTGATAAGCAGATGCTGATCCATAGCGGATGGGGAGAATGAGGGAACTTTGGTTTGTGTAGAGGGAAGTCAGAGGAGTGGTGGGGTTGTGGGGATGGGAAGGACAGTAGAAAGAGACAGACATTATTACCCTATATACATGTATGATTACACTAGTGGAGTGACTTTGAACCGTGTACCACCAGAGGAATGAGAAGTTGTGCTCCATTTGTGTACTATATGTCAAAATGCATTCTACTGTAAAATCAATTGTTTTGAAATGTTGTCATACGAAAGACTACACAGTTATATGATTGCATGTATAGTAAATTCTAGAATATTCAAAGTTACAGTCCAAAAGGAGATCAGTAGTCACCCAAGACTGGGAGTAGATGGAAGATGAAATACAAAGGAGCATGAAAACTCTCTAGGGTAAGGATGGGTATGAACACATCTTGGTCATGGTGGCAGTTACATGATTCTAAGTAATTACCATATTCATGTACCATATTCATCCAAAATTAGTGACTTTTATTTCACATAAATATCTTCATTTTAAAAAGGCAAAAAGAAGACAAAATAAATTTATTTCAGATAAGTCAAAATTGGCAGTCTTGAAGGAAATGATGGTGGATGATAACTCACTTATATAGAAAGAAATAACTAAGAACAGAAATATTACATACTTGATTAATGATAAAATTATTTACATTGTATCCATACTTATCTTCCTAGATATTATTGTTTTGAGTATCTGGGGGTTACAAAGTCCTTAATTTTAGATCCTGCCAGGTGGCGACTATCCTCTAGATCCAGGGTCTCTACAATTTGCTGAACATGTCAGGCTCACACCTCAAATTCTGGGTGCAAGAGAAGAAGAGCACAGAGATAGAGCTGGAAGCAGGGTCCCACCTCAGCTTGCTCCCTCCTCTCTCAGCCTTCCCACTCACACCAGGTACTTGTCCCTCCCCAAATCCCAGGACTTTAGAAAGCCTTCGTGATGTACAAATAGGAATTAGTTTTGAGATCCACAAACTCTGTGCCCAGAATCATCAACAGAAAGTCCTTCCCTAAGTCTACCCACCTCTATTCCTGCTTCAAGCTCAGTGCATTCCCCATTAGGGGCCAGGATGTGCAGACAGTGATCCTAGATCATTCTTCCCAAATCACAGGCTCCCTGATCCTCCCACTTGAGGACTGAGCTCAAATGTCTCCTCTCAGTAAAGCCTACAATGAGAATAAGCAATAAAAATGACAATTATCTCTTTCATCTTCCCTGTCTTATTCCTTTCCTCTAAATTATTCTACTTTCTGACAGTCCTATCTTTCATTCAGTTATTGTTATTCAAGATTTGTGTCCTCCATCAGAATGTAAGCTCCATGAGGGCAGTTATTTTTGCTGGGGTTTGGTTTGATGTATCCCAGGGCCCTGGAATAGTGTCAGGCATGTAATAGATACTTGAACACTTAATAAGGATGAATAAATCCAAATACAAAAATTCCTTAAATCCTAGGAGAGAAAAGATATGGAAATTCCTGGATGTGACTGGGGGTTCTCCTTGTGTATATGTGTATGGGGGCTACATACTTAACCCAGGCCCAGAGACCCTCAGCAAGTCCTATAGCACTCTCCACACACTGGTCATGGCACCAAGCCTGTGACCAAGGGAGGAGAAATCTTACCACTAGTGGAGACCACAGAGTCAAGGGGTGGGGGCTGCTGGCCAGGTCAGGGGATACCAACACACTGAAGTCCTCCTCACCCCAGATGCAACTCAAGGATTCACTGCTACTTCCCATCTCCCAGCCCTGTCCTAGCTGTGGCCAGGGGAGCCCTTGGGAGCCTCCCCAGGCCACAACCCCCAAACTCTGAAGCCACATGGCAGGAACTAAAATAAAATCAGAACCACAGGACCATTCATTTAGAAAAATGGAGCTGGCAAGGGTGTAAGAAATATAGCAAAAGACCTTGTCTGCTTAGGTCCCAAAGGGAAAAGAGGCAGGACTCCTATGTCCTGGACTCTGAGGGTTGTAGAGGGGTGGCTCTCCAGGCTTCAAGAGAGTGGATCTAAGGACTTGAAGAAGGGTCCCCCATTGATGTCCAGGGGGTTGGTGGTTGGAGGCCTGGGCACTGGATGTCTGGACTCCCACCCATCACAGATCTGGTTGTATGTCAATATAATCTTTAGCTTCTACTACATCTACTCTGGTCTCTCTGGGACACCATCTCTGTAGCCACCAGAAGTGTGGCCAACTCCCAGCCCACAGCCTCAGGTTCCTGCAGCAGCTCCCACTGACTTAATATATGGAGGTAGCCCAGGCTTGTTCAGGTAGCCTGGAACTGAACTTGGAAAGCCCATGACATTGTAGCACAAGGAGTGGGACCCTGGCAACCCCAGAATCAGAGATTAGGTCTGGACACTTCACCATGGGGCACAGACCTGGCTCTGCCCTCTCCTCCTTGATTCTGCCCACTACCACCATATTGTGTGGGGATGGGGGTGGAGGTTGCTTCTAGAAGCAGGGGAATTCCCTTAGTCACTTTTCCTCCCTCAACTTTTCTTTACCCATTTCTTCAATGTGTGTTTGAATTATACTACACCTGTAAGTACATAAATCTACCTAGTGATTGACAGAACTAACATCTGTGTAATTACTGTCTTGGTTAAAAAAACAAAGATGTTCTCCAGCACCCCAGCCAGAAGCCCCTGAGCCTCATACCAAAAGAATCTATACCTCCCACACAGTTGTTCACTAGGCTGACCCTTCCCATGCCACTTTCCAATTAGATTTCTTCCCCTCTCCTTTGGCTTCCTTTGTGTGTGTGTGTACGCGCGCGTGCGCGCGCTGCGTATTGAACCCAGGGCCTTGTGCATGTGAGGCAAGCATTCTACCAACTGAGCTATATCCCCAGCCCCTCCATTTCTTTAATGTACCGATTTCTTCTGTTTTCACTTCTCCATGAGACTCCCTCCTCTTTTTTAAGTCAAAACTCCTAAGTCCTTCCTGACAGCTGCTCCATCCTAGGGTTGGAGAATCCAGGGTTGATTCCCTGAATGGGAAGCAGCAAGAGAAAAATTATCAAGGACCCAATAGTCCAAGGTCCATCCAGGAGACTGAGGGCACCCAGTACCTTCGTGGGATCCACCCCAGTCCTGGGAAACCGGCCTTTATGGTCTTGGAGGCGTAGATGTGCCCTGAGGCAGAGGTCACTTAAGGCGGAAGAAACATAGCTTACCTTGTGTTTTGGGTAGCAGTTCGTACTCCAGAACCAGACACCGGGTGGCAGCGCCCCCTGGTGTGAATAGCCCTGTATAGCTGCTGGGAGTCCACGGAGACCCTAGGGGGTCCCTGATGAAACTAGAGAATAGGAGCGCTGGTCTTGCGCGCTCAGCCCAAGCTCCTGTGGTTACACCAGGAAGCCCCTGTTCTGCCCTCAGGACCTCCTTGAACAGCTCTGAAGAGAATGAGGCTGTGAAATGAAAACCAAAATGCACCATGACTGAATCATCTATCTGATACTTTCACATACAAACTGTTCCTAATTACAAAGGGGAAACACATGTCCCCCTAGTCCTGTTCCCACACTGACGATGCTCTTGTCAGGGAGCTGTTCTCTTGTAAAAGAGTCCAGAGCAGAGTACTAGCTAAGTTTTGGAAAGCAGGAGTCAAGTTCAGGGACAGGAATTCTGGAAATGAAGAAGAGGCAAAGAGGATGGGGTCAGCTGGGAACTCTCCATAGTTTACTCAAAACCCTCGTTCTCAAAGTACAATCTGTGGAATCCTCAGAAGTACTCAGATTCTTTCACAGGATCCACAAGGTCAACACGATTTTTACAGCATCCCTAAGACATTATTTTCATGAAAATAAAACATAGCAAGAATGGAAGCTATGGTACCAAACATCAATAGTAGTTATTCTGATTCTTCACCACCTCTTAGTTACAGAAGAAAAAAGAAGTTTTCACTTAAACATGTCCTGGTTGGAGTATTAAAAATTATTAATTTTATTAAATCTCCATTCCAGAGTTTATATTTTTACAATATCTTAGGTGATTAAATGGGAATACACATAAAGCATTTCTCCACATTCTAACAAGATTTGGCGGGGAGGCACTGGAGATTGAATTTAGGGGTGATTAACCACTGAACCACATCCCCAGCCCTTTTTTATACTTTATTTTGAGACAAGGTCTTGCTGAGTTGCTTAGGGCCTCACTAAATTGCTTAGGCTGGCTTTGAATTCCCAATCCTCCTGCCTCAGCATCCCAAGCTGCTTGGATTATAGGTATGTGCCACTGCACCCAGCAAGAAGAAGGTATAGTATATAGACAAGTTGTACTAGCCCCTGTTTTACAGAATACCATTCCTACTTTTAAAAAATGCATGACAAATTATGATTACTTAGACTTAAATATTTGGCCAACATTCTCAAAAATAACCTGAGCATGTCCCTTTAAGACAATCCATTGACAGTATTTTTGCCAGTGATAAAATGTAAGCTCTCTAGAGGAAATTAGAATCCAGGAGAACTTGAATCCACAACCATAAACTTGACAGCTTCCCAATACTTAAAATATTTTCTGGTGAAATCTGTAGTAATATTAACATGTGATTTTTTTAATAATTTGCACTTCAATGTGTCAACACTGGATCACACCAGTGACTTTAAAGAATATGATGCATTATTGGCACAAGGTTCATTCAATATGCAAGAAACATAAGTACTGTAAAGAAACATAATAGGAACTATTCAATGATATTGTTTCATAGAACTATTAAGCTGACACATGTATCATTTCAGTGTAGTATTAATGATAAATATCCAGTTATCTAAAATGCTATGGAAAATATTCTTCCAACATATTTGTGAAAGGCTGCATTTTTAAAATTTTTTCAACCAAAATAACAGATTAAATGCCAAAGATATGAAAATCTAGCAATTTTAGGGGGGGGTACTGGAGATTGAACTCAGGGGCACTTGACCACTGAGCCACATCCCCAGCCCTATTTTGTGTTTTATGTAGAGACAGGGTCTCACTGAGTTGCTTAGAGCCTCACCCTTGCTGAGGCTGGCTTTGAACTCGAGATTCTCCTGTCTCAGCCTCCCTAAGTGCTGGGATTACAGGCTTGCGCCGCCGTGCCCGGCTGAAAATCTAGCAATTTTCTAATGAGATAAATACAAAAAGGACTTGCAAAACTGTAAAATGCAAAAAGGTCCACTTTTCTCCCTGTAGTTTGGTTTTCTGGGGGGGAGGGAGGAGGTTGGTAGTTATAGATGGACAGAATGCCTTTGTTTATTTTTATGTGGTGCTAAAGATTGAACTCAGTGCCTCCCACATGCTCAGTGCCTCACACACACAAGGGCTCTGCCTCTGAGCTACAGCCTCAGCCCTGTTGCGTTCTTTTGGAAAATAGTTATTTCTCCTTTAAACTATTATGTGTTAACATGCTATTAGTAATATTCTAAATGATCGCATTTTTTAAGAGTGGTTTGAACCTTTAACATGTCCATGTAAACAATTATTTAAGGGATCCACACTAATTTCTAAGAGTGTTATATAAAGATCCTGAAACCAAAACGTTTGATAATTACACACTTAGCTCCTTGGCCAGGAATCAGGAAGACAATGTGACAAAGCGCTCAGCACTATAGGAGAGGGGTCAGGACAAAGGCCCAGAACCCAGGCGTGACTCTGTCTCTGGCCCTAGAACAGCGTCTGGGTAGGGACGCCAAGTCTTGGGGATTCCCCACCTCCAGGAGTTTCACTTCTCCCTCCGGAAACCCGTGTCAGGTCCCTCTGCCCGGACACTCATGACGCAGCCCCAATTCTCGCTCCCATTGCGCGTTGGGTTTCTAGAGAAGCCAATCAGCGTCGCTGCGGTTCCAGGTTATAAAGTCGCCACCGACCCGCGGAGATTCAGATCCTCTAGACCCGAAGAATGAGGGTCCTAGCTCTCCAAACCCTCCTCCTGCTGCTCTCTCGGACCCTGGCCTTAACCGAGACCTGGGCAGCTGAGTGCAGGGTCTAAAGGGAAATGGCCTCTATTAAGGGAGGAGCGAGGGCACGGCCCGGCGGGCGCTTGACCCGGCGAAATCCTGTCTCGGTTGCGGTTGGGTGGAGATACAGACCCTCTCCACCTCCATCACTCCTTACTTTGACCCTCCCACCTCATTCTCTGCGGCAGGTCGCCTTATCCTTCCGCCACTTTTCGGTCTCACGGCTTTCAGCGCCCGCGTCCGCGCCCGCCCTTCCCATCCCGCTAACGTGGGATCCCCCTGTCCAGTGCCGGGAGGAGGATCTCAACTGCTGCCCATCTTCAGGCTCCCACTCCCTCCTGTATTTCACCACCGCTGTGTCCCGGCCTGGCCGCGGGGAGGCCTGGTACATCTCTATTGGCTACGTGGACGACACGCCGTTTGCACGCTTCGATAGCGACGCGGTGAATCCCAGGGCAGAGCCGCGGGTGCCATGGATGGAGCAAGTGGGACCTGAGTATTGGGACAGGAACACACGCATCGTCAAGCGCAGTGCACAGACTTTCCGAGTGATTTTGAACAACCTGCTCGGTTACTACAACCAGAGCGACACCGGTAAGTGACCTGGGCTCAGAGCGAAGGACAGGAGACACCTGTCTCACCTCCATTCTCCATGGACGGATCGTAGTGGCTCAGCTTCACCCTAAGGCTGCAGGACTCGCGGGTCACCTAGACCCGGGGAAAGCTCCAGGGATTCACTCCAGTTGGGTTTTTTATTTTAGTGGGAAACGGTTCTGACCAATCACCTCTCGTCAGTTTTACGCGGGGAAAGTCCATGGGGCGGGACTGACAGATTGGCGGTACCAGGGTCTCATACCTACCAGACTGTGGCTGCATCGTGGGGCCCAACCGGCGCCTCCTCCGTGGGTACTGTCAGGACGCCTACGACGGCGCGGATTACATTGCACTGAACGAGGACCTGCGCTCCTGGACTGCGGCGGACACAGCAGCGCAGATTACCCAGCGCAAGTGGGAGGCATCCGGTGAGGCGGATCCACGTAGGGCCTACATGGAGGGGGAGTGCGTGGAGTGGCTTGGCAGATACCTGGAGTATGGGAAGGAGAAGCTACTGCTCGCAGGTACCAGGGGCTGAGGGTATCTCCCTATCTGCACATCCTCTGCCCGCCTCCCAAAAGGGGAGGAAAATTGGGCGGATGCTAGAATATCGCTCTCCCCTGAATCCAGAGAGGATGGAGTCCCCCTGAGTTTCCGGATACTGTATTAGAGAATAACTAAAGGCCCACACTACTCTCAGAAACGACTTAAGGATCCAGTTGTTACCGTCTTGGGGTGCTGGTTTCGTTGTCTCTGTTTAGCAGAGAATTGACGAACAGAACACAGACACAGCAAGAAAGCAGCAGGTTTATTGCAAAAGCAACAGAGATAGACTTCTCCGAAGAGAAGGGCCCCAGAGCTGGGAATGGAGTGGGGGAGTTTGGGCCTGTTCCTTTTATGGTCTCTGAAATTTTCTCCTTTTTTTTTATCTCCTTCCCTGCCCACGCTCTCCTATTATTGATTGGTGCCCCCTCTGTCCACACGTCTTAGTTTTTCCATTGGAATCCTCACTTATAAAAACAAGTAAGGAAATGTCTGGCTGATTGGGTCCCCTGCTTGTGTCCACTTTCCTCAGCCAGGAAGTTGACCTCATCAGAAGGCCCTCTCAGTGCTCCTTTGTATTGGCCCTGCCTGGGACCTCCTCACTTGTCATCTTGCTCTGGCTGCCTAGGCCTTTTTACCTCTCCTTCACAGTCTTTCCTGGGTTGGACAGTCCCTAAACTAACTGACCAACAGTTCCCTTTGACCCTGGTAGCAGCCTTAGGCATCACAGGGGGACTTTCTCTCATGCTTTGTTCTCTGCCCCAAACCAATGTCTTTGGAGGCCGAACTCCAGTTTTTCTAAGTCTCTGGGACTTCACTCAGGTCACAACTCTAAGTCCCTCTCATACTTGGCGCCTCATCTTGGGCTGTCTCACTCTGATTCTAGAACTTTTTGAAGAATAGGAATATTATCCTAGATAACTGAGGACTGGCTAGTGGCTGGGTTTTACACTCTCTCCCTCACCTCAACTGCCCCATCAATTATCAGGAAGATCATAAGAATGTTTCTTCAGTAGCCCAAAGGAGATAATGCAAAATGTTTGAATTTCCTGATATTTCTACAGTGCCCCCAAAGATACATGTGACCTACCACCCCATCGCTGACAATGAGGTCACCCTGAGGTGCTGGGCCCTTGGCTTCTATCCTAAGGAGATCACCCTGACCTGGCAGTGGGATGGAGAGGACCAGACCTAGGACATGGAGCTTGTGGAGACCAGGCCTGCAGGGGATGGAAACTTCCAGAAGTGGGCAGCTGTGGTGGTACCAGCTGGAGAGGAGCAAAGATACACATGCCATGTGTACCACAAGGGGTTGCCTGAGCCCCTTACACTAAGATGGGGTAAGGAGGGGGATGAGGGCACAGAGCCTGTTCTTGGGGAAAGCAAGAGCCATTCTGGAGACTCTCAGCAGGATCAGGGCAGACAACTAGGTATCAGGGTATGAATAGGTCAGTTTTCCAATGCTACAGTGAAATACCTGAAAATGGGTATTTAATAAAGAAGTTTTATCTCACAGTTCTGGAGATTCACAGGCATGGCACCAGCATCAGTTGGGTTCTGGTGAGGACCTCATAGCAGATGGCATCAGAACAGTAAAAGTTAGTACAAGAGAGAGAAATCACACAGCAAGACTAAAAGCCATAGAAAGGAGAGATTCTTTTATAGTAATTTGTTTTCTAGAGAACTAAGGGTCCCATGAGAGCAGACCCTCAATGACCTAAGGACCTCCCGCTAGGCACTACCTCTTAAAGGTCCCACCACCACAACATTACCACATTGGGAACCAAAATTCCAATGAACCCAAGAGGACAAATATCCAAATGATAATAGGGCCCCTCACCTTTCCTTCCTTTCCCAGAGCAATCTTCCCAGTCTATCATCCCCACCATGGGAATCATCATTGGCCTGGTTCTCCTCAGAACTGGTCATTGGAGCTGTGGTCACTGTTATGATGTGGAGGAAAAAGAATACAGGTAGGAAAGGAGTGTGGTCACTGTTCTTGTCCCACGAGGGGGGGCGGATTTCAAACATAGGTAGAAGTGTACCCTGCCTCGTTAATGGGAAGTACCATCCACACACATGTGCTTGTCCAGCCTGGAGCCTTGTTTGCCTGGGGCCTCTTTTCTAAAGCATGAGCATGAAGGAAAATTTATCACTCTGATGATCATGGTGATGGGAATCTGATTCCCAGCAATAGCAGGTAACAGGAAGGTACCTGCTGAGGTACCTTCCAGGAGGACAGTTTCTTCATCCCTTTACCTCTTTTTTCCTTGTGGCTCCTGATTCTGCCCTGGATCTGAAGTCATAGTTATGGAAACTTCCTAAGGGTTCAGGATTTGCTAATTCCTTCAGAACCTCATGACCAATTATCAACCCTAGCCTCTCACAGGATGTTTTCTTCCCACAGGTGGAGAAGGAGGCAGCTACACTCAAGCTGCCTGTAAGTATGCAGAGAATTGATCTCTGAGACTATTGGGGTTAGTGTAGACAGAAGCCCGTGGGAAAGATCACCCAACCCCATAATTTCTCCTTTAGCCACAACTCCTGTGGACTCTGACCATATCCTCTTTTTGCTCTGTCTCAGGCAGTGACAGTTCTCAGGTCCCTGATGTATCTCTCATTGCTTGTAAAGGTGAGAGGGGCCTAAAGTGGGAGAAGGGATAGGGCCAGGGGAAACTCCTAGTTTATGGGAATTCTTTGGATTTGGACATTTTGAGTATATGGTGGGCTGTTCAGTGAATGATCTGGATTTGGTTCTGACTGTTTTCTTTTATAGTGTGAGATAGCTGCCTTGTGTGGGACTGAGACATACAAGATTTGTTCAAGTGCCCCCAACATTAGGACGTCAGAACTCTGTTTCTGCAACTGGCCCCTAAGAACTTATGTGCCTGTGTTCCAAGGAGGATAATGTGAGGAAATGTGAACACCAGCCTATCCCTGAACACCCATTCCCTCTTGTTTTTCCTTTCATTGTCTAAGTCAGTTTTCCATTACTGTAACAAAATACCCAAGATAATCAAACTACAAGAGGCAAGGTTTTTTGGCTAACAGTTTTGGAGATTTCAGTTCATGATCAATTGGCCCCATTGCTTTCAGACCTTTGGCAAAGCAGCATGTCATGGTGACAGCACCTAGCAGAGGAACAAAAGAGAGAAAAGACTATGGCCATGATCCCTTTGAGGGCACACTCTCAATAACTGAAACCTCCCACTAGGCTCCACCTCTTATTGTTCCTACCACCTTCCAATAGCACTGCATGCTGGCAACCAGGCTTTTAACATGAACTTTTGAAGGAAATTTCAGATCCAAACTATAATGTTACCTTTTCAAGGTTCAGGCAGCCCTTGCACACAAGAAATTCTGTGACATCAAGAAATGAATTTTCAGGCTTGTACAGCTGTTGCCCTCCTTCTGGAAGTGTTCCTTGGATTGTATTTCCTATCCACTTCCCAATCTTTTTAAATGAACCAGATCTGGAGATTAGCAGAAAAGAGGGATTTCATAATTTCTCATCATAGATATATTCCTGTTTGGTTTTTGTCTTCTCTAATCACCTGTCCCTTTTCCCTGCCCTTAGTTCTAGTAACCCTAGTGATTACGCCAATCCAAACTTGTGGATTTATAAAGCAGAATCTAATTTAAATTTTATTTGCTTGAAATATAGGGCCTATGAGCCTAGCATCTTCTTTACTAAAAAGACAAGTGTACTCATGTGTTGTGGAGTGCAGGGAAGTGGGGGAAGAGAGGGCAGTCCTGACATCCAGCTGCCAGGTAAAAGCTGGGCTTCACACAGAAATTTGAATTAGCAGACAATGACATTTTAGACAGTTTTCATAAATTTATTCCATATATATTCCATATGTTCAAGCAGTTATATAAGACACATAAAAGATCACAATCAAAATTCCAAAGATGAAAGCATCTGAGATGTCAAATACACTGGATATGAGGTAGGATTCATGGCAGATTGTACTGAAGAACAAAAGATCAGTGACTGGCTGGGGTTGTGGCTCAGTGGTAGAGTGCTTGCCTCACATGTGTGAGGCACTGGGTTCAATCCTCAGCACCACCTAAAAATAAATAAATAAAAGATATTGTGTTCATCTACAACTAAAAATAATTTAAAAAAAAAGATCAGTGACTTTGGAGACAAAGAAATAGAAATTTTCCAAAATTTGCATAAAGCAATTCTTACAATATATTTTTTGGGTTTATGACACATATGAATATGATATTTAAAAATAACAGCGCAACAAAGAAGAAGAAATATGGCTATCAAGACTAGCATCTTCATATCTCATTGAAAGTATGAATTCTGAAGTAGTTTCTGATAGGACACATTATATAGAGTCCTAGAGCAACTGCAAAGAAAACTACAAGGAAAAAAATTAGAATTAACATATTAGAGTAGAAAATATCTACTTAACACATGCAGAATAAGTAAAGGAAGAAAAGGGGGAGAAAAGACATGAGACATAGAACACAAAAAAGTAAAATTACAGACAAACTTCATTAACATTAAATTGAAATAGAATAAGCCAATCAAAAGGCAGACATTGTCACACTAGATAAATAAGATTAAACTACACGCTGTCCACAGTAGACACACTTAAGATTCAAAGGTACACAAAGACTAAAAAGGTGGAAAAGCAATGGGTGTGGTGATGCATACTTGTAATCCCAGCAACTCTGAAGGCAGAGGCAGGAGTTTGAGGCCATCATCAACAACTTATTGAGACCTTTTCTCAAAATAAAATTTAAAAAAGGGCTGAGGATATAGCTCAAAGGTAAATCACCCCTGGGTTCAATCCCCAGTACTAAAGTAAAAAGGAAAGTTAAAAAGAGATATAGTAATAGCAACCATAAGAAATCTGGAGTGGCTACACTAATGATCAATAAAATAGATTTTAAAATTACTAGTAGAGATATGATTAATTAGATTAATTTGTAATAAATTATTACAGATATTTTTGTAATAAATTTGTAATAAATTATTACAAATAAATCTAATTATTACAAATTAGATATGATTAATTAGATTAATTTGTAATAAAAGTGTCAATCCATCACAAATAATTAGAAGCATAATACATACATCTAACATCCAAGCATAAAAAGACAAAGATGAAACTTAAAGAGAAAAATACACACACAATAATTTTAGCACTTCAGTAGAAGTACTAAAAGTACTGGAAGACTTTAGTACTCCACTTTCACTAATGAATACAACTAAGCAAACAGTCAACAAAGAACATTTGAACAACACCATAAACCATCTCAATCTAATGGGCATCCATAAACATTCCTCTCAAGAGCAGAACACACATTTTTCTCAAATGCATATGGAACATTCTTCAGTATACACCATATGCCAGGCCACAAGACAACTACTAATTTAAAGGAATAGAAAAAGTTTCAAGGGCTGGAGTTGTAGCTCAGTGTAGAGCACTTGCCTGGAACATGTGAGGCATTGGGTTCAATCCTCAGCGCCACATAAAATAAATAAGATAAAATAAAGGTATTGTGTCCATCTACAACTTAAAAAATTTTTTTAAAGTTTCAAGTATGTCCTCTGATCAAAATGGAATAAAATTTTAGGAATCAATTACTAACTGAAGGAAATTTGAGAAATTCATACATTAATGGAAATATTACAGGATAATCACTGGATCAAAAAAAATCAAAGTCAAAATTAGAAAATACTTTCAGATTAATGAAAATAGACAACATAACAAAACTAAAGAGATGCAAATGAAGGAGCACTTAGAGGGAAATATATAGCTGTAATACCTATATTAAAAAGAAATAAGCCGGGTGCGGTGGGCCAAGCCTATAATCCCAGCACTTAGGGAGGCTCAGACAGGAGAAACGTGAGTTCAAAGCCAGCCTCAGCAACGGTGAGGCACTAAGCAACTCAGTGAGACCCTGTTTCTAAATAAAACACAAAACAGGGCTGAGGATGTGACTCAGTGGTCGAGTGCCCCTGAGTTCAATCTCCAGTACCAAAAAAAAAGAAAAGAAAAGAAAGACCTCAAGTTGTTATAGGGACAGACAAGGCAAGACGCTGGATAGGAAACAGGAAGCAAATTTGTTTGACTGAGTTGTTTATTTGACTAAGTCGGTTCAGAGGATACAGCTTTCGCTGTAATCAATTAATTCCCCTGAAACTCGAGTTTAGGCAGTTTCAGAACTTTATACCCAGCATGTGAAGGGAGAGGCTCAGAAGTTCACAGTCTGAAGAAGTTCACACAAAAGCAAAGCTGCTTTTGTGTGAAAAAGAAAAAAAAAGAAAAAGCTTTCTTTCACTGTTCTGGGCAAGTTAACACTCCAAGGACAGCACCTGAGAAGGGGAGAGCTCCTTTTCCCCTTTCTTTCCTCCCCCTGCTAGCTGTTACCCAATTAGCTGTTAATGGAGCCCAATTAGTACATCTTCTCTTATCTTTGAAATAAACAATTCTGTGAAGCTCAGGCCCAAGGCCATAGGCCTTGATAAAGGATCTGAGTTCAATCCCCAGTACCAAAAAGAAGAAGAGGAGGAGGAGGAAGAGGAGAGCAGCAAACTACCCAGGCATGGTGGTGCATGTCTGTAATTTCAGCAACTTGGAAGGTTGATTTGGTTGTTTTGTTTTTGTGGTGCTGGGGATTGAACCCAGGGCCTTGTGCATGCAAGGCAAGCACTCTACCAACTGAACTATATCCCCAGCCCCCAACTTGGAAGGTTGAGACAGGAGGATCCCAAGTTCAAGTCCAGCCTCAACAACTTAGTGAGATACTATCTCAAAATAAAAAATGAAAAGGGCTGGGGGTATAGCTCATGGGTAAAGTGCCCCTGGGTTCTATTCAAAAGGAGAGGGGGCTGGGGAGAAGGAAAGGAGGGGAGAGGAGCAAACTAAATGAGGGAGGGAGGTTGCAGTGAAATTAAGTAGAGAATGAAGAAGTGATACAGAGAATCAATGAAACCCAATATGATTCTTCAAAAAGATGAACCAAAGTAACAAACTATCAGCAGGACTCACTAAAAAATTAAAAAATAAAAATTTTAAAACTCCAATACTAAGCCGGACGTGGTGGCACATGCCTGTAATCCCAGCAGCTGTGAGGCTGAGGCAGGAGGATCCGTAGTGCAAAGCCAGCCTCAGCAAAAGTGTGGTGCTAAGCAACTCAGTGAGACCCTGTCTCTAAATAAAATACAAAATAGGGTTGGGGATGTGGATCAGTGGTCGAGGCCCCGAGTTCAATCCCTGGTCCAAAAAAAAAAAAAAAATCCAATACTAGGATCACAAAAGAAAAAGGAGGCAGGTACAGTGGTGCACACCTGTAATCCCAGCACTTTGGGAGGTTGAGAGAGGAGAATCACCAGTTCAAAGCCAGCCTCAGCAAAAGCGAGGCGCTAAGCAACTCAGTGAGACCCTGTCTCTAAATACAAGGTAAAATAGGCCTGGAGATGTGGCTCAGTGGTCTAGTACCCGAGTTCAATTCCTGGTACCAAAGAAAAGAAAAGAAAAGAAAAAGGAGGCATATTATTTACTGTACAATAGTAAACAGTTTTTAAAAATGCATTCATTCACCACATAAAGATGTTTCATGTACAATGATGGATCCATCAGATTATAATGAAACTGAAAAATTCCTACAGCCTACTGACATGAAGCCCTTGCAATGTCAAGCAGCATTTTATTTTCATATTTGTGGTGATGCTGGTGTAAACAGACTCATAGTATAAGAGTACAGCGCATGCAATTATGTACAGTACATACTATTTGATAATGATAATAAACGACTCTTACTTGTTTATGTACTTACTATAATTTTTATCCTTAAAGTGTACTCCTTATGCTTATTAAAAAGAAGGAGAAGAAAGCTAACTATAAAAATACCCCCTGATTGCTCCTTTAGGAAAGATTCCAGAAGAAGGCACTATTATAGGAGATGACAGCTTCATGCCCCTGAAGACCTTCCTTTGGGAGAAAATGTGAAGGTACAAGACAACAGTATTTATGATCCTCAGTGCTGATCCATGCTAAAGGCGCGTGCTTGTGTCTTAGTTTTTTGTTTGTTTGTTTGTTTGTTTTTTTGGTACTGGGGATTGAACTCAGGGGCACTCGACCACTGAGCCACATCCCCAGCCCTATTTTGTGTTTTATGTAGAGACAGGGTCTCACTGAGTTGCTTAGCACCTCTCCGTTGCCAAGGCTGGCTTTGAACTCGCAATTCTCCTGTCTCAGCCTCCCTAAGTGCTGGGAACAACAAAACTTAAGAAGTAGAGGCAGCGGTGCAGAGCGGAAACATGTCACTGGGCAGCCGGGTGAAGAGCATGTTGTCCCACACCCTGGCTAGGAATTCTGGTGAACTTTGGTTTAACATGTCACACGTCTTCAAATGCTGTGGGAACCTGGGGGGTCACAGGACCCTAGCATGGCCATGGCATGGCTCAGGTGGTTTCACCCACTGGTTGAGCGTGATGTTGCATCTGACAATCTCAGAAAGACGGCTGGTCACAGCGCCTGGCACCTCGCTCCTCCAGCCTGTGGTCCACCGGACGCAGAGAAAACCCACTTGTTTTACCTGACTCCAGGCAGAAATGAGCCTGGAAGGCAGATCGGCCAATTCTCCCCTTCTTTTTAAGTGAAGGCAAACGAACAAGGTTGTTAGGGGATTTCTGATGTGCATGAACAACCAGTGGCTGAGTGTGGTAGCCGTGGGCCCTCCTGTCCAAGCCCTTGATGATTAAGATCCTCTTTTTCCTTTTTTTCAAGGGCGCAGTTACCTTTCGAGCCTATGAATTTTTTAAGGTTGTGATAATGTGACATTCCTACTTTCTTTTACTGGGAACTGATGTGGTAGTTATCATGTTTCTAACTCTTGGGACATGTTGCAAGACAGGGAGATAGTGTAAAGCTGCCTTCAGGTTGGAAGAGTAACACTGGTTGAGAAGCAAATGTTATTTAAAATAAATGCTATATAAAGCTTTTTTAAAATCTTGGCTTTAGGTTCTTAATTAAAACAATTTGCCATAAAAAAGAATCAAAAAATTAATTTAAAATAGAAAAAAATAAAATATTTTGTTTAGTTACAACACAATGTGCTTGTTTTAAGCTAAACAAGCTTTTACTTCAAGTCAAATTTTTTTAAATTAGAAATTTATAGAGTAAAAAAATTAACATATGCTAATATTAATTTATAATTGAAGAAAATAATTTAAATGAATTTATTATACCATAAGTATAGAGTAATGAAGTCCGCAGTAGTGTACATAAGGTCCTAGGGCTCCACATTCACTCATTGCTCACTCACTGACTAACCCAGAACAATTTCCAGTTCTGTAAGTTCCATTCATCATAAGTGCCCTATACAGGAATATCATTTTTACTTTTGTAACATTTTTACTGTACTTTCTCTGTATTTAGATACATTTAGATACACATATGATTACATTGTACTTCAGCTGCCTACAATATTAAGTATAGTCACATGCTGTGAAGGTTTGTAGCCTAGTAGTAGTAGGCTATGCCATACAGCCAGGTATGTGGTAGGCCATACCATCTAGGCCTGCGTGAGTACACTGTGTTCACAGAATGAAAATCTCTAAAAATGCCTTTCTCAGAATGTATATTTATCATTAAGGGACAAATGACTATAAATGTATAAACACCTAATTACAGAAAATAGATGAAGCATACATTAGAAGATATTAAAAAGAAATGGACATAGTCACAATTATATTTGGTGATCAATTCTTTTCTCTCACTAACACAGCAAGTAAAAATTAATACTAAGTAAGTATATAGAATATTGAGAGCTGAGATTGTAGCTCCATGCTAGAGCTCTTGCCTAGCATGTGTGAGGCACGAGGTTTGATTCTCAGCACCACATAAAAAAATAAATAAAGATATTGTGTCCATCTACAGCTAAAAATAGTTTTTTAAAAAAATACTGAAACCCCACCTTAAGCTGATTTGACCTGATATTTTTTGAGTACCATATATAAGCTCAGCATAGACATTCTCCTAAATGTATATGAAACATTCCCCAAAACCGACCATTTCCTGACTTTAAGACAAGTTTCAGCCAGGTGCAGTAGCACACGCCTAAAATCCCAGTGGCTTGGGAGGCTGAGGCAGGAGGATCTCGAGTTCAAAGCCAGTCTCAGCAAAAGTAAGGCGCTAAGCAACTCAGTGAGACCCTGTCTCTACCTAAAACACAAAATAGGGCTGGGGATGTGGCTCAGTGGTTGAGTGCCCCTGAGTCCAATCCCCAGTATCAAAAATAAGACAAGTCTCAGTAAATTTAAAGAAATTGAATTTACAGAGTATATTCTTTATCCACAATTAAGAACCCATAACATTATCTGGGAAATCTTCAAATATTTGGAAATTAATCAGTGTACTTCTAAAACATCCATGAGTTAAAGAAGAAATTACAAGAGGAATCAGATTTTTAACTTAATAAAATATAATCCAAGGAGCTGGGGTTGTAGCTCAGTAGTAGAGTGCTTACCTAGCACATGTAAGGCACTGAGTTTGATCTTCAGCACCACATAAAAATAAATAAATAAAATAAAGAAGTTATCGTGTCCATCTACAACTAAAAAACATTTTTTAAAAATGTAATCCAAATGTGAGAGATGCAACAGAAGCAGTGTTTTGAGGGAAATTTATATAAATAATAATGAAACTATAATAAACAAGTTATGCCAAGAAGTCAATTTGATAATGATACAAAATGAATAAATACTTTTAAAGGCAAAAATGAACAAACTGAATCAAGACAAAATAAGAACTGTGAACCCATATATGCAAATTAAACAAATTAAATTCATAATTTCAAATATTCTAGGGGGCCAGGCACAATGGTGCACACCTATAATCCCAGCTACTTAGGAAGCTAAGCTAGGAGGACTGCAAGTTCAAGGCCAGCTGCAGCAACCTAGCATGGCCCTAAGTAACCTGGAGAGACACTGTCTCAAAATAAAAATTAAAAAGAACTGGGGATGTCACTCAGTGGTTAAGTGGTTGAATGCCCCTAGGTTCAATTCCCAGCACCAAATATATATATGTATATACATATGTATATTTATTTTTGTGTATATACATATGGATATCTATATGTTGTGTGTGTGTGTGTACACACATGCATCCATACCAGGGGCTAGGGACATAGCCCTGAGGTAGAATGCTTGCCTAGCATGTGAAAAGCCCTGAGTTCAATCTCCAGCACACACATATACACACACAAAACAAACAACAAACAAACAAGCAAACAAAAACATAATGTAAAAATATTCCACAAAGAAAATTCCAGGCTCAGATGGCTCATGAGTAAATTCAACCATTGCACTAAAATTAACATCAATCTTAACACAAACTCCTCAAGAAAACAGAGGAGGAAAAATAGTTGCCAAATAATTTGATGAGGCTAATATCACCCTGATACAAAACCAGACAATAGATCAAAAGGAAACTTTGTCTGCCAATCTCTGGTACAAGTACAGATCCTCCATGTCATCACTCTGTTCTACCAACAACTAAAAATCTAAACAAACTGGAATCAACAACTGTTCCTAGAGAAGAAATGTCACAAGGGAAATAGTTATCCCCAGAATTAGAGAAACAGACAGGTAGGATCACAATTCACCAGCACAGAAAACTAGAGGGAATCAGGGACAGGTAGGGCTGCAAAACCCTGAACTGTAATTGACAAATTGCTGGAGGCTCCATTTAGAGAAAAATGAGACAATACTACAATACAAGGGAGGACTGGGGATGTAGCTTAGAGGTACAGCATTTCCCTAACGTTCATGAGGGCCCCAGCACAGAAAAAATAAATAAAACAAAAACTCAAAGGGGATCCCTCAGAGTTTTGCAAATTTTACCTACAGAAGTTTTATCAGGTTTTCATAATGAATAAAAGGAGAAAAACATCCTCCATCTTCCTTTTACTAAAGGAGAAAAACTAGATAGATTTTTTTACTGAGACATAATATTTGTACATCTTCATGGTTACAATGTAATAGTTTGATAAATATGTACATTGTATAATGACTGTTAGTGTTTAAATATTAGGTGACCCCCAAAAGCTCATGTGTGAGACAATGCAAGAAAGTTTAGAAGTGAAATGATTGGGTTATGAGAACCTTAACCTAATCAGTGAATTAATCTCCTTATAGGGATTAACTGGATGATAACCATAGGCAGACAGAGTTTGGCTGAAGGAGATGGGCCATTGGCGGAGTATCACTTGGGCTATATATTTTGTATCTGTCGAGTGAAGAGCCCTCTCTCTGCTTCCTGTTGCCATGTTCTCAGCTGCTTTCCTCTCCACATACTTCCACCAGGATGTTCTGTCACACTTTGGCCCCAGAGCAACAGAGTTGGCCATTTATGGACGGAGGCCTCTGAAACCATGGGCCCCAAAATAAACTTTTCCTTCTCTAATTGTTGTCAGATTTTTTGGTCATAGCAACAAAAGCTGACTAAAACAATGATAATAAAATCAGCACTATGCTCAAACATTAATCACTTCTATGTGTTCAAAACTTTTGTACTCTTATAGTTATTTTGAAATATACCACAGTCATTATAATCACTAGTTAACCTACCGTGCTGTAGAAAACCAGGATGAATTTCTATCTGACCATGTTTTGGTGCCCCTTATGTAATGTCTTTCCACTTCCCTTCCTCTCTGTCCGTTCCAGTCACTGGTGACTACTACTCCATTTTGTTCTTCCATGGGATTGACATTTTAGTTTCTACATACAGTGAGAACAAAATGAAAATATGACAAAATATTCTGTTCTCATTAATAAGGACTGCTGTCAGAGTCTGGTGATGGTAACCAATCTGGAGGAAAGAAAATTACCCAGCTCCAGCCTGCCCTAACCTTCCATGAGCTAAAAGAGAACTAGCAAGAGTAACCATCTTACAGACCAAAGGGAATAAAAAAGAAAAGAAAAATCTAAGATTTGGTGAATATCAAAAGCCCAGGAGTACAGGCTCAATAAAGACTCAACACAAAACATAGAATTATAGAAGTTTCCCCTTCCCTGCCCCCTCTGCCATATTGTAAAACCACATCACTAAAGCCTGTTTGTCAGATCAGACAAGCACCAGAACAAGACTGAGATATAGCAGAGATGATTAAATATGAGACTATGAATTTAAAACAATGGTGATTAATATGCTAAGGGCTTTAATGGAAAATATAGACAGCATGCAAAACCAGGTAGATAATGTAAGCACAGAGATGGAGATTCTATGAAATAATTTGTTAAATTCTACAGATAAAACACTGTAACAAAAAAAAATGTCTTTGACAGGTTCCTTACTAGATTGAACACAGCTGAGGAAAGAATCTGTGAAGTTCTGGATATGTTAATAATGTGAAAAGAGAAAAATGACTGAAAAAATGAAACTGAATATCCAAGAACTATGAGATACCTACAAAAGCTCTAACACATCTGTAAGGGCCATACTAGAGAGAGAATGAGCAGAAGCAATATCTGGAGCAATAGTGACTGAGAATACCACCCCCCAATTAATATCTGACACCAAACCACAGAACCATGAAGCACACAGAACACCAAGCATCACAAAGCCCCCACCCCCAAAAAACCTATACCTAGGCATATCATATTCAAACTACAGAAAATCAAATATGAAGAAAACCTTATTGAAAGAGGCAAGAGGAGGAACAAACACCTTGACAATAGAAGAACATATAAAGAATTATAAATGACCCCTTCTCAGGCATTATGCCCCAAATATCTTATTTACAAGAAATTCTCTTTAAATACAAAGGCACATGTAGCTTAAAAGTGTATAGATGAAGAAAGTTATACCATGCTGACATTAATCAAAAGAAAGCTAAAGTAGCTGTATTACTTTCAGACAGAAAATACTTCAAAAGCAATGAAAATTATCTGAGATTTAAAAAGGGGCAGTGCTTGATGTTAAAGGGATTAACTGTCCAAGACAACCTAACAATCCTTAATGGGTATGCATGTAAATGCAGAGCATCTGAATACACCAAGCAAAAACTGATACAACTTCAAGGAGAAATAGCTGAAACATTTTTGGAGACTTCAACACCTCTCTACAGAAAAGGACAAATCCAGAAGGCAGAAAATCAGAGGACACAGTTGAACTGAATGGCACCATCAAACATGTTGATATAATTGACGTGCATATATTACTTTATGCAATAATTGCAGAATACACATTCTTCTCAAGCTTCCATGGAACATTCACCAAGACAGACCATTTCCAAACCATAAAGCACACTTTAACAAATTCAAAAGATTATAAATCATACATTTTCCCTCAGACCACTATGAAATTAAACCAGAAATCAATAGCAGAAAATTAACCAGAAAAAATCTCAAAATACTTTTTGATTAAACAATGCACTTCTGAATAAAGCATGGATCCAGGCGGCGTCAGGCAGAAACTGAGTGTTCTGCTTGCACAGGTGGAGAAGCAGCAGTACCAGTGCGACAGTGGGAGACATTCGACCACTGCAGAGGCCCAGGGCTGCGCTGGACTTCCGAGGCCGCTGGACTTCCGAGGCCGCTGGACTTCCGAGGCCTTGATTATTGCCGGCGCCCGCGTAGGCACAAAGTGAAACCAGGCTCCGCGAGGGAGCTGCGGATGAAAATTATACACCCACACACACACACATAGAACAAGGCAAGAGACTCTTTTATTAAGCTCACGTCCCTCTTTATATATGCTAAGACACCCTATGTCCTCCAAGCGCTACAGGGTGCACAGGGTGTGACTATTCTACTAGCACCCTGCGGCTATTCACAGGAATGCGGAACTTGTTACAAGAATATGGAACTATGGCCAAAGCCACATGATTGAAAAACCTGATACTGTTACACATTATGTACTGTGGAAGCGCCCAGGCCAGCTCTCCCCCACAATTCTTCCTCTCTTTTCCTAGAGCCTGTCTTAGGTTGTGGGAACTCTGAAGCACAGCTTGCCCGTCATCAAAGAGCATACCTTCTGATGACATGACAACCTTCCTGTCTTAGGTTGCTTGTGACCATGCCCCCATCTTACCCGTCATTGGCTTTCCTAGGATTGCGCCAAGCCCAGCCAGATTTTGGGCAGAGGGGTCATTTCTATAAAGAGCTATCATGGTCTGATATTGATGTCCTTGTTGATTTTGAATTGACCTTACAATTTTGCAAGACCACCATCCCAACAGTAGTATGGCAACCAACAGGAGTACAATCAAGGCTATTGGCCCACTGATGTAACATTGTTCCAAACTTTTGCAAAGCAGAGAGAACTGCACCGGAATCCATTAAATCAACCTGAATCTTATTTATAGTCTCAATTTGGGCTAACAATTGAAAAGTAAAGTTAAAATATTGCCGATTCCAGGGTCCTGCTAAATACTGATTTAACTGAAACAAAGCACTAGACAAGGGCTGGGATTATGGCTCAGTGGTAGAGCGCTTGCCTCTCATGCGTGAGGCACTGGGTTCGATCCTCAGCACCACATAAAAATAAATAAATAAAAAAGATATTGTGTCCATCTACAACTAAAAAAATATTTAAAAAAAAAAAAAAAGCACTAGACAAGTTGATTGTTGATGGCCTGTTGTGACGTAAGTGCATCAGCAGTACAGCATGCTAACGTCTCCACCGTCACAGCCGTCGCAGCAGACTGAGCTAGCGTGATTCCCGCTGCAGCTGCAGCAGCAGCAGCAGCAGCAGCAGCAGCAGCAGCAGCAGCAGCAGGGCCACGACTGCTGCAGCTGTAATTCCGAAGTCCCGTGGAGCTCTGTAAAGTTGCACTAGGAAGAAAGGCTTCCTCTACCCCTGGGTGGAGTTATTGTGATCATTAACAGGTTTAACACATCTTTCTGGTACTCATATAGAGGACTCAGCATTCTTGGGAAATATGCAAACTGAGCCTCTACTGCATGTCAAAATGGGATCTGGGCCATGCCAAGCTCCAGTTTATAGATCCTTCCCACGGGCAAGGCCCAGATCAGGGTGGCAAGGATTCCAATGCTGCAGGGCTGCTGAGTGTCCATTGGAATCAACATGCAAAAAATTTAAGATATAAGCCGGGCGCAGTGGCTCACGCTTGTAATCCCAGCACTTAGGGAGGCTGAGACAGGAGAATCGCGAGTTCAAAGCCAGCCTCAGCAATGGCGAGGCACTAAGCAACTCAGTGAGACCCTGTCTCTACATAAAACACAAAATAGGGCTGGGGATGTGGCTCAGGGGTCAAGTGCCCCTGAGTTCAATCCCCAGTACCAAAAGAAAAAAAAAAAATTTAAGATATAGAGGACATGAGCAAGTCTATCATGTGGGGAAGGGAATTCCCCCTCCTTTGTTTCGGAAAGATAGGTTTTGTTAGATGAGTACGTTCAATGATTGCTTGACCTTGGGAATTCTTATGCGTAATCTCGTCTTAAGAACTTTGGGCACTCCCATGAAAGCAAAGGCTTGTAAACAGTGAGCCTTCACATCTTTGACCTTTTCACCTGAATGAGCTGAGGCATAAATAATGAACAAGAGTTCTTTATGGCGCCAAAGCAAGTATGGAAGAACCCATAGAAATGGTGGCAAGGTCACCTCTGTATAGTCAGCAAAAGGTTCGGAGGGCCCTTGTATAACCTTCAATAGACTTTCCCCAGCTGCTAAATGTTTCCTCCATGTTTTAGCGGCCGTGGCTATTTGAGCATATATCCCTGGATCATACACTATTTGAGCTTGCACACTGTTATATTGCCCTAGTCCAGCAAGCATGTCTAGGTTTCATTGTGGGAAATCAGCCTGAGCATTTCTGGCAGCTGTTATTTTACATTGCTCATGATATTCTCCTTTCCAGATGAGATAATCCCCCCCTGACAGGACAGCTCTGGTCAACTGAGACCAATCAGAGGGAGTTAAATTCAAAGATGAGAAAGACTCAAAAATAGCCAAGGTAAAAGGAGCATGGGACCCATATTGCACCACGGCATCTTTCAATGATTTCACATCCTTAAAATCTAATGGTTGGGGCTAGGGCTGTAGCTTGCCTAGAGCACTTGCCTAGCATGCGTGAGGCACTGGGTTCGATCCTCAGCACCACATATAAATAATAAATGAATAAAATAAAGATCCATCAACAACTAAAAAAAAAATTTTAAAAAAAAATCTAATGGTTGGTGCTGCCTGATTATTTGCCCCTGTTGAGTTTGAGTCTCAATCACTGGGAAGCATACATCTCCTCTTTTCTTAGGCCAGTCAACAGGGGGCGCTGTAGGTGTTACCAGTTGCCCTACTGGCTCTGCAAACAATTCCTCCTGTAACTGCTCTTTGATGTCATATTTTTTAAGTTTTTCAGACAAATCCTCAATCTCTCGTTCTAGCGTTTCTTCGTCTTTTTCTTCCCCCTCTTCAAGGTCTAAATCCTTTTCTGATCCCTTGAGAGATTGAACATATACAGTCTCCTGCACTATCTCAAACATTTTGGCTAATTCACTTATTTGTTCTGATATCATATTTAGCAATCCGGATACTACGTTGCGCACCCCTTGGAACGCTCTACTACAATTTAATGTGAACACTTCACCACAATTTACCTGTTTCTCTGACAGTTCCTTACTACGTTGCACACCCATTGGAACGCTCTACCACAATTTAATGTGAACGCTTCACCACAATTTAATGTGAACACTTCACCACAATTCACCCCACCTAAACTTACCAACTGGTTTTCCTGGGGCGTCCGTCAGCTATCTTCCCTTCTTCCAATCTCGGTGGGACCTCCAGTTGCCGGCACCCTCGTCGGCACAAAGTGAAACCAGGATCGGCGAAGGAGCTGTGGATGAAAATTACACACACACACACACACACATAGAACAAGGCAAGAGACTCTTTTATTAAGCTCACGTCCCTCTTTATATATGCTAAGACGCCCTATGTCCTCCAAGCGCTACAGGGTACACAGGGTGTGACTATTCTACTAGCACCCTGCGGCTATTCACAGGACTGCAGAACTTGTTACAAGAATATGGAACTATGGACAAAGCCACATGATTGAAAAACGTGATACTGTTACACATTATGTACTGTGGAAGCGCCCAGGCCAGCTCTCTCCCACAGATCATCCCTTCAGCTCTCTGCCCTAAGTGAAGGCCAGCTTGTGGGGTTGAGTAGCCAGAGCTGAGCGCACAGAGAGAACCGCTGGTGTTGCTAGCCCTGGTTACAAAAGAAGATGGAAAGTAATGGGATGGACCTGGGAGATGGAACACCACTCAATTTTAAACAGTTAAAGAGATGGAACTAGGTCATCTTTCCAGTCAGCTACAATGACAAGTTCTACCAGGATGTGCTGGAGGTTGGGGAACTAGCAAAACTTGCCTATTTCAATGATACTGCTGTTGGTGCAGTACACTGCAGGGTGGATCATTCGCAGAATCAGAAGAGACTTTACATCATACCCAGGATGTCTTGCACCTTACTGAAGGCTAGGAATAGGAACTAAAATATTAAATCATGTCTTAAACATTTCAGAGGCACTTCTGACATCTATCTGCACATCCAGATCAGCAATGAGTCGGAAATTGACTTGTAGGGGAAAGTTTGGCTTTAAGATTATTGAGACAGAAGAACTTCTATAAGAGGATAGAACGTGCAGATGCTCATGTGCTTCAGAAAAGCCTCAAAGTCCCTTCTGATCAGAATGCAGATGCTCAGGAAGCAGAAGACTTAACAAATCACAAATGAACTTTCTTGCACTTGCTTGTTGCCAAATAAGAGAGATCCATTTCCCAATGGCTCAGGAGGCTGAGACAGGAGGATCCGGAGTTCAAAAACAGCCTTAACAAAAGCAAGGTGCTAAGCAACTCTGT
>PVHX01013448.1:0-54637 GCA_004024805.1 Geosciurus inauris | reverse complement strand
ACTGAGTCCCTTCTACGTGCCAGACATTGGTAGATACTTTTCTTACCTTATCTCTTTTTACTTCCTGAAAGTCTTATGAAGTAGTCATCATGAATACTATTGGCAAAAGAGCAAGATCCAGAGAGGTGGAGCTGCTTGCTTACCTCAGTGTGCACACTCAGAAGGGGTAGTGTTGGAGTTCCCCTATGGAGTGTTCATTTTAGAAGTCCAAAGTCTTGGCTTAACCTATTGTGTCAAGGTACCTTACTAGCTAGCATTGCCTCAGTAGTGATGGAGACACAGTAAGAACATAGCTGTTTAGCCCAAGTAAGGCATTCTGATCAGAGACACTCCAAAGATGGGGCACAGATTGAAAGGGAAGTGATTTACTCTATAGCTCATTAGCTGTGGCCTCCAAATTCATGATATATACCCTGTAAGCAGATGTGTGTAAGCATAAACACAGAGACTCTCTAGGTCTAGCCTTAAATTTCTTGTTTATGTTTAAAAAAGGTAGACTCTCTTTATCCCCTGTGTGAGGTGACTGAAGCCAGGTTCTGTCAATCACAAACCTGGCCTTATCTCCTTTTATTTGTCTGAAAGAACTCACCATCAACTACTCTAATCCTGTATTCTGGCAGGCAAACTTGATGGCATTGTCACACAATTCTTTACCCACATGAAGACCTTCCTCACTTCTCTCTTCATGTTCTGTTCACCTTCTGTCAATAGTCATGACATTTTCGTTTTGGAATTAGATATATGCAGAATTGCCTATAGACTTTCCAACTTGTCATCTATTTCTAAAGAGTATGGTGACTCCTCTTTTGAATTTTTAAAAAATTTACTGATGAACTCTTGCAAAAATGACTGTAAATTCTATACTTCCTTGAGCACAAATGTAAAAGGAGAGAAAACAAAAATTGATAAAAAAATTAAATTACCAGTAGCTGGCAGAATATGCATTAATATGCACAAATAACTTAAGTATGTATGCATCAGTGTTTTAGTTTCTTTGTTGCTGCTGTAATAAATTACTACAACTTAATGGTTTAAAATAATACAAATTGATTATCTTACAGTTCTGAAAGCTGGAAGTTCAAAATTAGGCTGGCATGGCCATGTTCCTTCTGGAGGCTCTAGGAGAGAATTAGTTTTCTTTGCCTTTCTCAACTTCTAGAAGTTGCCTGCATTCCTTGACCCACTGCCTCACATCAATTCAGCCTCTGCTTCTCCATCTTCTTCTCTGACCTTGACCCCCATCTTCCTCTTATAAACACCATTGTGATTACATTGACCCACCCAGATAATAATATAATTTCACCACCTCAAGATCCCTATCTTAATCATATTTACCAAGTTCTTTTGCTAGGGAAGGTAACATATTTATGAGTTCTGAGGGTTAGGAGGTGAATGTCTTTAGGGAGGTATTATTCTACCTAGCCAAAAAGAAGAAAAAAATTTAGACCATTAAATTATTACAAAGATAATTAAAGAAAGAAATCACCCCATAGTGATGTCACTATGGCACAGTGTTAGAAAGGCATCATTGGTGAAGTATGTGTTACAAAATATAAGGTGATTAGATTATGCTTGGTTAAGTTCTATTAGAAAGTGTTAGTTAGCTTTGTGTTGTTGTGATCAAAATACCTGAAAAGAACCACTTAGAGAATGAAAAGTTTATTTTGAACTCATAGTTTTAGAGGTTCAGTCCACAGTTAGCTGGCTCCATTGCTCTGGGCCTGAGGTGAGGCAGAGCATCATGCCAGAATGGTTTGGCAGAGGAAACCTAGTCAGCTCATGGCATCCAGGAAACAGAGAGATTAGGGAACCAACAGCAAAAATATATAAATCCCAAAGTCATATCAGCAATCTACTTCCTCTAGCCGCACCTTATCTGCCTACAGTTACCGCTGGGTATAGTAGTCCTTTCAAATTATTAATCCATCAGATGGAATAATCAACTGATTAGGTCACAGTTCTTATAATCTAATCATTTAACCTATGAACATTCCTGCATTGTCTCACACATGAGCTTACGCAGGACACCTCATATTCAAACCATCATATAGACCACTTAACGCTCCCATCATATGAGCTTTATTGAAAAATTGATGACAGAAACCAAACTTGAAATGATCTGAGTCATTTCTCATGTATAATTATGAAAAGCTAAAACAACACGTACATATATTCATCTGTAAACACATGAAGATATACGTGCATATAAACATAACTAATGTAGTTTTGCATATGTATATGAATATATGAGTTATGTATTTTCAAATAAGAATTGAAACCCCAAAGACTTTTATAATTGTCTCTGTCAAAAAATAAAATACAGGAGCTGGGGTTGTGGCTCAGTGGTAGAGTGCTTGCCTAGTACATGTGAGGCACTGGGTTCGATCCTCAGCACCATATAAAAAATAAATAAAATAAAAATATTGTGTCCATCTACAACTAAAAATATTTTAAAAATAAAAAAATACAGTCAGATCTGTATTGTTCTGATACTAATACTATCTTGTATAGTACTGAAAAACAGGAGCTGCGGCATTGAAAATGTTCCAGCCTATCCCATCTACCTGCAGGTCTCATGTAGTCACTGAGCATGATTGCCAGCAGATTGTTTAGTGAATGCACTTGTAACCCAGTGGACAATACAATGTCACCAGCATTTAAAAATGTTCCAGTGGTCCAGTTTTATTTTTGAAGTCAATGGGCATATAGACATAAAAGCTTTCAGTCCATATTTATGTGTTAATGACTAATAAGAGGGAAAAGGGGGAAAATAAATGTGACCTTTCTTTCCTAGAATATGGTATTTAAATACTTGAAACAAGGATTTCATAACAAAAGGGCAAGCTAACCTTACTAAATGCTGATTACTCAGTATAAAATAGAAAAGGAAATAAAGCATTTTTGTAAAATGTATCAAATCCTAAGAGTGCTGTTAAACTCATTAAAGAAAAAATGAAGTTAGAGAAACTGGTCTTATTTTTTTTCACTCCCAGTAGAGTTCATTTCTACTTCAACAACTAAGCCAAGGTCACATTTAACTCACTTCAATTTCACCCAGTGCACAAGCTAATGTCAATAGTACAGCTGCCATGCAGAGCTAAAGACTGATGGTTAGACAAAGCCATTTACACAAGGCTGGGTCTTTCATCTTCTCTCAGCCAGTGACATAAGAAAGCACTGAGGTTATTCTCAACTAGAGACGAAAACTGGCGTATTAGAAAGAATGTTATTCTCCTTAGCTGTCACACAAAGGATCTGAAGAAATGTAGAAATGTTTTTTTTTTTCCTCCTCCCCCCTCTGGTCATCTGGGGAGATCACAAAGTGACTCTAATAGCCTTCACTCTGAAATTTTCACATGGTTTAAGTGATTGCCAAGTCTGATATTTTCCATTTACACTTCATTGCCATCAGAAAAAGAAAAAAAATCAATATACCTACCTACTCAAGTGTGTCACAGGATGAGCTTATAAAAGAAGACATCAGTCTTTTTAGGGCATGAAAAATATACTTATTCAAATATATCTTATTTAAAATGACATAAATTGCAGTGGTTAGTCAAGATTCGATTTCCTCTAAAATATAAGATTTAAAATATTCCTTGACTTGCCAGGAATCAGAATCCTTCAAATTGTTGATATATACAGATGTACTTGTTTTCTGATGTAAGTCATTTTGACTGTATTTTATTTTAGTGCATTAGTGACTACATTTACTAATTTCATAGGAACTAAAGCATCTCATTTTATGAGACTGCACAAGGTAGTAGTAATTTTTTCTTCACAGGAAATTATTCTATTTTGAATCTTATTTTTCTATTGTATGGGTTCTCATACTTTTAGTTTTATGTCTTAGAAAAAATGAGACTGTTTCTTTATATTATTCTAATAATATTGCACATTAAGATTCTATTCTGTCTTAACTTGTTTTAACTATTAAACTTCTTTATGCAGAAAAGGTGTAATGAGTTCGGTGTAACATTTCAAGTGCTTTTGTTAAAACCAGAGGTAATTTTAACTGTCAAAGGAACATCCATGTCAGATTGGTCTTTCAATTAAAAAGTCTCATGTCAAGTTTGAGTGCAATGACTGTGTGTTATATACATCCTCTATGTTGCAGATATTTAGAAATCTTCCATTTCAGGAGTTCCACTTCTGAAATATGTGGTGCAAAAGGGAGATGACTGGTGGCTGTGCCCTAGATTTCCTGAGTTAATTCATGCTCCAGCGTCTTCCTCACAGACAGTTCTCTCTGTGTGTGCAGAATCAGTGTAGCAGGGAACCGAGAGGACCAATACAATCTTTTCAAGTTCAGACATACTGTTCAATGTCACCTGTCAAGGAATTCCGAAACAGTGATAGAATCGTCACCTTCCTGCTATTGTAGTGGCAATTGGTAGGTCTGCAGGCTCTTGTTGTTTATCTCTGTTGCCCAGCCCCGACCCCAAGATGAGGATGGTGAGCAGAGAGAGAGAGAGAGAGAGAGAGAGAGAGAGAGAGAAAGATGAGGATGGTGAGCAGAGAGAGAGAGAGAGAGAGAGAGAGAGAGAGAGAGAGAGAGAATGAAAAAAGCATGAAAAAAAGCAGCAATCTGTGACTCTGTGCCTGGGTCACTCTTGGACTCAGTTCCCTGTGTGGCAAAGCAACACACTAACAATTTGAGTTACTGGGCCGTCCCCCACAGTTACAAGTATTTCAAGGTCAATTTATCAATTTAACAGCTTCATCTTCTTAATCACTAAACTTCTGTCTCTTTGAGCTTGTGCTGAAAGACTGTGGCTGCTAATTAAAATGGAGCTTTACTAGCAAGTACACAAATTAGATCCTGTCAGTAAGTTTATTCTAACTATTGGTCATTTCTAAATGCCTTTTTAATCCCCTAATTTTTACATTAAAATTCAAAAGCCTAACAATCTTAATCACCCCTACATCAAATTCATCATTAAGAACAGGAAGCCAGATGGTATAATTTTGATTTACCGGACTTCAGCGTGAATTAATGTACTGAGTGCCGATAATGAATACATCAAACCTGATATTGCAGAAACCTATGAATCTGGCATGTTAAATTAATAACACACTCTGCACAATGAAAGCATGTAAGCTCATATAAAACTGAGGAGTAATGGGCCCTTTTATTTTAAATGGTCTTTATTAGCCTTCCGTTTTGACTCTTAAGAAAAAGATGAGCATTCTGTTTAGTAGTACACTTGTCCCTTGTACAACTATTTTTCCCCAATGTAACACAACATGAACAAAATCAGGATGATTAATAACAAAGCTGGTCTCAAGAAATTTGCTTCAAGGATTCTCAGAATAGCTGCTGGGTCTTCATTTATTTGGGGAATTGTACATATCAGAGAGAGTTGGGAAATTTCTGCAAAATATTAGGTACTATAAAATATTGTTACTATTTTCTTATACTGAACAAATAGTACATAATATATAAGCCTGGGAACCATTCGTATATTAAATTGTTTTAAGCAGACATATGCTATCCTCTCCCTTTTTTGTTTCATGACTCCTAAATGTGCATTCCTTTAGTCCCAATTAAATAGACTCCACATCCAGTCATGCAAGTCTCATGTGCAAAAAGATGTTCATAATGGGGGGCAGAGTTGCTCACTATAGAAAAATTATCCATACCGAAGTAAGTTGAAGCTGCTATTTGCCATAATGTTTATTCATGTCTCTGATGATTTATTTACATATTTCATGAAGTGTATTTGTATTTTTGTTGACTTGCGGAGAATTCCATTTGTTATTAATGATTAAAGATTTAAAAGAAACCATATTCATCAATTAAGTTAAAAAATCCACACAGTAAATTAAGACCTAAAAATGCAAATTTTTTGGCAACTTGGAGTTTGTATAAAATAGTGTCATCCAGTAGAGCAAGAAATATGAATTATTTCCACCTGAATTTTCTGAAACCGAATTTATTAAGTCCTATTGTGACTGTTCTGGAAGAATGCTGGGGTGTTTTTCTTCCACACAAGAGGCAGGATTACAAATCGGCTGTCCAGTGTGAGCCTGGAAATGGCCCTGTGTAATACACTTTGTAAATGAAGTCTTCTAAACGCTTGGAGTGGTTTTGCTTCCTATTTCCTAATACATATCAATAGACAATGTAGAGATCCAGAAATGTGGAGGGGAGCAATCTTTGCTTTTGACTTGACACTATCTATAATGGTATTTGAAGAAGGTGAAAATGCCTATTTTACTTTTAAAGTGGTGATAGGTGACCAAATGCTGCAGGTTAACAGCATCAGCTGCCTCTGTGTTGCGCGGACCTTGGTTTTTCACTGCTGTGGAGGTGCACGGAATCTTTCAGCAGCTTGCCTCTGAAATGAAGGCAGTGCACAAATAGGATAATGTTCAAAAAAATGGTACAAACCTTACACTAAGTGCTATTTTCTCGATAACATTGCTCATTGGTTCAATCTATACTCACACTTGTAAGACAGTATAGAGGATAATTTGTATCTCTTAGAGACACAGGGCGAGGATTTATTATAGAAAAGCGAAGAGATGTATTAGCGCTTTATCTTAAGGGTAGGGAAAATAAAAGCACTCTTTGGGCTCCCGGTATTTATTTTTGTGACTTAGCCTTCAAAAATTGTGTGTTTTAATAAAGATTAGGCTTTTAAGAAGTACACCTTTAAACCTTACATCAATTTGAATGGAATAAGTCGGTTATTTCTGGCTGAAAATTTTTCTTACTCTTAAATCTCTTTAACTGAAGCTCATTTGACAAACCTATTATAAAATGAATAAATGCAGCACTGTGTGATTTGTCCACTGTCAACATGTTAACACACTTTATTTGAAGGTAGATTGATGGAGGGTGGCTGAAGGAGTTTACCCTCCTGAGTTAAAGAATAGAAAACCCTTTTTTCTTAGTTTTTTTTCTTTTTTTTTCTTAGAAGTTCACAAGAGTAGATATACAATTATCCTCGACTTGCTGATGCAAAGGAACAGAGCATTTAGTTTCTTGTCACTGTCTCTGAAATTCCTAAAGGTACAATTAGCATTTCATTTGACATAATGTTGAAAGGTTCATAGATTGATCTTCCCTAAAATGCAGCAAGAATTTTTTGAAATGCAAATTTTGACATTTATTAACTTTTATTCCAGATCTGTTTATAGACTGTAAAACTGTGCATACATTTAACTCGAAGAAGCTAAAAGGACAATGTTTAGGTGGATACTCTGTGTTATAATAAAAGTCTATTTTATTGTTTCAACAATGAAATTTTTATTATCAGAGATTTATGATATCAGCACAGCAGTTTTTACTGCATGATTCACAGTGTTTTTATAGATGTATATTCAACAAAACAAGGAGAGAAATTGTACTGCAGTACTCTCTCTCAGGAGTGCATTTCCCCATTGAAATAATGTCAGCAGTTTTCCACCTTCAAAGCCCTATGTTTTCAAATCAATTAACAATTCTAATTGTGCAGGAACAGTTGTTCACTTAGCTTGGCAAATGGGACAGGAAACATTATTTCCTTTCTTTGCCTAAAATGAAGACTTTAATCTTCTGAACCATATTTAACATATAAAAAAACACACAACTGAAAAGTTAGACAGTTGCAAACTCAGTCTGTTTGCAGGAGCCTTCTGCGTTTTTGTGGCCACTGTTACTGTTCCAGTCTTCCTCAAATCATGCTGGCAGCTCAGAGTAATAACGGTTTTACTTCTCTGTGTGGACAGGCCTTGTTCAGGTTCATTTAGACTTTGCTTTAATCAGACATCTACGTAGCCAGGCATGGTGAGAGTTATTACTTTCCTGAGGTTGCACACCAAACATGGGTTCTGACCCGAGTTTCGACACTCGAATGCAGACCCGTGTGACAGGTAGGAAACAGCTGACGCCGCAGCGTGGGGGAGCAAGGTCTGCTGCTTCACTTAAAGCCCTAATGTCATTTCCACTTAAAAAAAATTTTATTGGGATTAAAGTGCAGCTTGTAAGATATTGAACAATGTGGTTCATAAAACAAGGAACACATGCAATCTTATAAGACGTTATTAAATATGTACAGTTTAACCTTTTCTTTTTTCCAAATGTATATCTGAATTATAGCTCATAATGTCTGTCCATATTTATAAAATACATAAAGGGTATGATTAGAAGAGAAGATTTTCAGTGTTTCATCTTCAATGAAAAAAGGTGTGCTTTATTATGTTTTTAGTAGCTTCTGAGATTATTCAAATATATACCTTTAGAAAGACAGCTTGCATTCTAGAATGACAAAAGGTCTCCAACAAAATAAGGAGTTCTTGATTCACTTCCTCACAAATTTTTAATACACTGCACAGTCTTGGGTGACTCTTGGTGTAACTGACCTGGGGCTGGCTCATCATTCCATTTGGATCTTTCTGGTTTCCAAGTACATAGATGCTATTTTTAACTAGTGAGAATTCTAAAATTTCTCGGTCGTGTTTCCTTAAACGGATGCCATTGCAAGTAAATATTGAGATTATTCAGTTCCCCAAAATAAAAATTAATATATTCTCTGAAGATCAAGTGGGCAGGAAAGCTGGTTATACCAGGCCACCTGTGTGTAGACTTTGTTCCTTCAATGGAAGTACAGCAGTTGATTGAAAAGTAGGGACGCGTTTCCAGGATGATCTGCTTTAATGGAGAGGTGCAAAATCACATTTTTGTCAGGTGGATTTCAAATGTTCAATAGTGTCAGTAAAAGTCCCTTGGGCCAACCAATAGTACCAAATTCTAAGGTGGTATAATGGATAATATGGGACATTTCCACCTATATTTTCTCTTAAAACAGCAAAAATAAAGAACATGGAAAGAACTTCTGTACAGGTTTATTATCTTCTCATTGTGATGTAAAGGAAAGAAACTTGGTATTTTAAGCATGTTTATGTGTTTGAAAGGAAATCATTTCAGCTGGGCATGGTGGCGCATGCTTGTGATCCGAATGATTTGGGAGGCTGAAGCAGGAGGATCACAAGTTCAAAGCCAGTCTCAGCAACTTAGTGAGGCCCTAAGCAACTTAATGAGACCCTATCTCAAAATGAAACATAAAAAGGATGGGGATGTGGCTCAGTGATTAAGCGCCCCTGGGTTCAATCCCTTGTACTAAAATATAAATAAATAAATAAATAAATAAATAAATAAATAAATAGAAATAGGTTTTGTGTGTAGTCATATACTTATGGTCATATCTCCACAACCCTCAATATCTTTTTAATTGCCACTCCATGACTGAAGATTTCCCTTATCTTTGCCAAATGAGGAATGAATTACCTCTCTGTTTCTGTATTTATAAAGCTTTTTTTAAAAAAATCAATCTGAATGGACTTACCATTTTTTATTCAAATTATTTCTGTTTGTGAATGATATGTCATATTCCTCTGTGAGTCCTTTGGGGGGGTCACACTGTATCTTGTACAATTATGTGTTCTTGTTTGCACTAGGTATTGTGTACAGAGTGTGCTGCACAGCAAAGTGCTAAATGAGTACAGAAGCAGATGGTAATTCAGGGCTACTGCTTACCAGGGTTTCTCAACTTCAACACTGTTGACATTTTGGGCCAGATAATTATTTGTTGTAGGGCTATGCTCTGCAATTATAGGATGTTAGTAACATCCCTGGCCTCTACCCACTAGATGCCAGTAGGATTCTTATCTCAAGCTGGAATAACCAAAAGAGTCTCCAGGCATTACTAACTGTCCTCAGCGGGCATTACCAACTGTCCTGGAGTGGGGGGTGAGGGCACATTTAACGTTACTGATTCTATATATATATATGTGTGTGTGTGTATACATACATGTATATATATACACACACATATGTGTATGTGTTCAAAATGAAGAAAGGCTCCTATAGCATTTCTGAAGGAATTCATAAATTATCAACACAATCTGTGTTTATCCCTATCAAATTACGTCATTGGTTATACTCACAAATCCTCATGTCTGTAGCTTTCCCTCTTCCACACCTCTGTCATTGGTTCCTACAAACATACTCATTTGCTCAGGTTCATGCTAAAATAAGTCTCCATTACAGTCCAGAGCTCTGAACTTTTTGCCATATGTACTTACCCACATGTGATTTTGAGAGTAGAGTCTTAAGAGTAAAACAAGGTTGGCTTGGTTAAGTGTTCTGTAATCAATGTTGTACCAAGATAAGGTATCAAAGAGGAATCAAGGTTTAGCTATGTAGCATCCACTGAATTTTATTTGCATTGTCTACATTTCCTGGATTTAGACTTAAGGATGTCCATATTTGAAAGAATTTCTAATACTGAGTATAACATTAAAGAGGAAGAACTACAGAGATTTCAACAAAGGAATTGTATCTGGGGAAAGAAAAATTAAGACAAAGAGAAAATCAGAGGAAGGGAGAACTGGAGAATGTCTCATCAATAAAAATTAGTCATGCTTTGTGTGTCTTCCACATTCTTTCATAATTTCTTTCTAACTTTAGCCAGATGCTTTTATCAGTCTCAGCCTACTCAGCAGATCCAGTTCTTTGCCTTTCTTCCTCATTTAGAATTTTCAATATTATTATTATTATAATATTTTAGAATATCTTTATAACCATAATTTTTTAAACATCACAATTTTAAAATGAGAAAATAAATAAAAATGAGAATTTCAGAAATAATTATAAGAATAAATGTAATAAAAACCTTGAATAGCCATTCAAAATTATTTATCTACTCATTTATTCATTCTCTGACTCTAACCTAAAAAAAAGGAAAAGAAAAAGGAGAGGGTAATCTAGGATGCCATATTTGACCATGTCATTAATGTTAATTATATGGTCATTAACAACGTGGTTAAATATAATATCCTAGATTTAAATAGGGGAAATCTAAAAACAAGGAAGGTGGACCTTGAAATAGTTCTAACAGATGTGGTAAACAAAATGTACCCCAATACACTTTAAATACTTCCTGGAGATGAAGTCCAAAATTCCTTCTACCTTTCTTGCAGGTAATGTGAAAAGGAAGCCACCATGGATAAGATTCCGTGGCCTTTGGATGAGAAGCAGATCATGGTTTAGGAAAGGCAGAATGACATTTTGTCCTGATATCAGACATGCAGCTTTTCCTTTGTGTGAACTAGTTATAACAGTAAAGGACTAAAACTAGTTTTGCACTTTTAACAGCCAAATAATAATGACAGCAGTTTGGATCGTATATATTTTAAATGTCTTCCCAAAAGCAGAATACAAAATTAACTGGGAAGGAAAAAAAATATGTCCCTGTCACTAAATTATAGGAAAAATTTGTCACATGAATGCTCATATAAGAGACTTCAAGTTACATGATGTTCAAACTCTTCCACTAGCTTTTGAAAGATACAGAATGGCTCTCCAAATGGATGAATGACTATTCTTCAAAAATGACCTTTTATAAAAGCTGAGGGTATAAAATTAAATCATAATTCAGTGAAGGCATTTTTCCAGAAAATAAGATAATATAGTCCAGGTATATTACTTTCATATGCCCTCACCTAGGTCAGTAATAGCATTTCGAGAACTTTGAAGGAATAGGAAGTTAACATTCTTTACATCAATGGCCCTCAAATATTCTGCTCCAACCAGGGCTCAGTAACTGAACAGGCAAAATGTGGAAGAAGAGGAAGAAAGAAAAGCAGAAAAAGTCTGGAAATACACTGTTTTAACTTCTGCATATATGTAAATTCTGCCCTTCTGAATACTTTTCTTTTTATTTAGAATATTAAAGTTATTCTAATATTGAACTAATGTCAATGGAGGCCACAATATTCTCAAAGATTTGGGTTACTAATGGCCTCAACAAGCTTGAGGAACAGGTTTTCTTCCATAAGTGATGGTCGTAGCAAAGATCTTTCTCAACCTAGGGAGTTAGACGGGAGTGGACTGGGAAATGTGAGAGAATGAGGAAGGGCGAAGTTGGCAGGAATGGAGCCATCTGGAGTGTGGGACTTTCAGCAGTCAGTGCTGGATCTGCAGAAACTCTAAAGGGGATTCTCAAATGCTTTATCATTCTGCCCATCTCCCTACCCACTTCAGAAATTCTGCTTTCCTCTCAAAAATCAGACCTCTGCTGAGTTTTTAGCAAACGGTCTATCCTTGAAAAATCAAAGCTGAATTTGTTCATAAGAGCCTGAAGTGCCCATCTTCTGAGCTATTGATTATATCAAAATGCACATTTTTACTAACTGTTCAAGTAGCAAATCAGGTCATGCTTTGAAAATTCAGGAATTTCATAGGAATCGTTGCTCAGGTAACAGGAAAATCACTATGGGTGGTGTACAGGTGTGTGTGTCTGGACAGGACATAGTTTTTCTCAAAGAATGTCTTTAGCTCATCTGAAGAAGATACGTCCAATGGACTAGAATCCCAAAACTCTATACCATTAAGCACAGATAAAGTATAGACACCTAAATCATGAAATGAATAATAGGTAGAAGTGATTTTGAGTAAGACTTTATTCTTATTTATTTTTCCAACATGAACCACTTGCCAGATACACCCTTTTATGGAGAACTGTGGGTGTCAAACATGTACAATTTATTAAAAATTCATGAACCTTACTAGAATCTTTTAAAAATAGGAATACAGTATGTTCCTGTTTATTGTTATTTGTTCCTCTCTACCCTTGAGAAACCTGTGGTTATTAAATTAGAAAAAGATGTCCTAGAGTAAATACTACAAGAAGATGGGCAGCTTTTATGATTCTTATTTACACTGAGTATCTTATTACAACAATACCCTTATACAGTGAACTCATGTTTGTGTAAGTAACTGAAGATCTCCATTAGATTAGGGCCTCTCAGTTTAAACTTGGTTCTTCAAAAGTTAGAATTAATACTGAATTTTAATGAACAATGTTAATGGAACTATTATCATTTCTATGTTATAACTAAGTGAAACAATCTTCTTTATCTTAAAAAATTTTTAAGGAAATGTTAGTCTGGCACAAATAAAGCAATCAAATAATTATTTTACATTCTCAATTTTTAACCACAGTTCACTTGTGGTACAACTCACGAGTATCAGAATTGGAAAGACTAGAAAAGAATAACACAAATCTTTATGAGCAAGAAATATTGAAAGACAATTTGTGATTTAATTTTTTTTTGCGGGAAGGGGGTTACTGGGGATTGAACTCAGGGGCACTCTCCCACTGAGCCACATCCCCAGCCCTATTTTGTATTTTATTTAGAGACAGAGTCTCACTGAGTTGCTTAGTGCCTTGCTTTTGCTGAGGCTGGCTTTGAACTTGTGATGCTCCTGCCTCTGCCTCCCATGCTGCTGGGATTACATGTGTGCATCATGGCTTCCAGCAGGTGATTTTAGTTTTTTTAAGACAGGCTTCATATTTTCGATTTCAGTCTGAGTTCCTTGTTTTTGGTCCATTTGTCTATGGTCTTTCACCTCTCCCCACTGTTTCTGTTCTAATCTTTCTCTTGCTTGAGAGGAAACTCCTGCTTTTCCACCTCTCATTCTGCTCCAACAGTGAACAGGATACTTCTGACCTGGACCCTAGTCCAGCCCTCCCAGTTCTGCGCATCCTCCAGTCTTGATAACTGCCTAGAATTTTGTTTCATTTCCAAGATCACTGTGAACTCAGAGTTGTGATGACTAGACCCCTTCTGGAGATGAGTTTGTATCCTTCGCATCCACAAGCCATATTCCCGAGGAATGGTATTCTTTTTTTAAATTTTTTTTTTTTTTGGTAGATGGACACAATATGTTTATTTATTTTTATATGGTGCTGAGGATCAAACTCAGTGCCTCATGCATGCGAGGCAAGCACTCTACCACTGAGCCACAATCCCAGCCCCAAGGAATGATATTCTTGAAGAAGTAGAGGAATTTCTAGACAGAAAAAAGAAGATATATGGAATTAACATAGATACTTGAAAATCATATGAGAATAATTAGGATCTCATTCTGGAGATCTCATAGTGGAAGAGGGAAAAGGTAGACCAAAAAATTTGAGAAGTTGAAAGTGATCTTCAGAAGGTATGCTAAGTAAACACGTAGGAATATAGAAATGTTTAAGAAAGGGGTCACTTTGTCAAACCACAGGCAAGGTAATGACAACAGTGTTGGAAGTTATAATAGAATTGATTTCTTTATTGACTTAAAAATATTACAAACAATATTTTAAAGGTAAAATTTTATAATATACTTTTGCTCCTATGAGGATAACTTGTCCTTCCTTATGAGACCTGCAATTGGAGAAATAACTGTAAGTGAAGCATGCTTTTCTTCCTGCTGGGTCAAAACAAAGCATTACAGTAGCCTCTTAATAAATGTCAATTACCTTTCCTTTCCCTGAGCCTGGTATTATGTTAATAACATTCTCCTGAATATTCATAGACTCATGGAATGTTTGATCAGGAGAGGAAGTGAGAGATGCTCTCACCCAGTTCCCTCTGATAAGGATGAAGATGTTGTGGCCAGAGACTGAAAGTGGCTTGCTCAAGGTTGCCCAGCAAGTTAACACTGAAGACTGGGAGCCAAGTGTTGGTGGAAGGGAGAAATACCAACAAAGGCTGAGATTGAAAGAGGTGATCCATTCCAGGGCATAAGAACCATGTTTCTTGGCTGGAGATCTAGGTAGGTCCTAGACCAGGCAGGGTCTTAAAAGCCAAATTAAGACATTAGGTGCATAAAGAAGGATGATGGTATTGTGTTGGCATTTTGCGAAAGATACCTTTTGTTTGTTTCAACTGAGTAATAGGATTCTCTCCTTCTTACACGCCCTTACTCTCAATTTAGCATACAGTGCTGTTCTCTACAGTCAGAAAGCTTTCTGTCCTTGTCCTGATGACAATTCCTCCCCTTGTATCTTTCCCACAGTTCTAGTTATCCTCTAGACAGACCACTCTGCTTCTAGGTCATTTTCACTCGAAGTCCAAAGCACAGGTAAACTTTCCTTACCTGACTTCTCTACCTGCACAGGTTTTTATCTGTTCCCATTATCTGGTTGATCATACTTTGCTTCAGAATATTTGTTAGACTTCATTTCATCCTTAGACTCCCTTTTCCAAGGATGAACATAGCCTCCAATACCTTCATTAAATCAAACTCTGAAATCCAAACTTTCCCATGAATATCCTTCCTAAGAACCTAGGGAAAATCTGTCTTTGTCTATTAATGTGCTATTTTCATGTCCAACTTCTACTTCGAGTTTTTGGTAGGCATTTTCCCTTTGCTAGGTCCTAAAATTTACATATTCAGCAGAAATGCATTTGTAGTAATCATTTTCTTGCTTTGTATCATGTTTCTAACACTGCTTCAATTGCCACACTCTAGAGGGTTCAGACAGCATTGTTTTAAATGTGTAAAGGTCCCCATATCGCACCAGAGTTAAAGAAGGCAGTCTGCAATTACTCAATAATTGCAACATAACATATTGTGCTAAGTTGAGCCAAAGTGGGATTCAGAATCTAGACTGGCAAATATATGAGCTGGTGATCTTCCTAGATATCTTTCTGGAAAGTCGGCAGGCCAGGGGACTTGTATTTTTGCTAAAGTCAAAGGGATAGAGGTGGAGAGAAAGAAGATGGGAAGAAAGGAGCAAATGAACCAACCATGCATGCAGAGTTCAGGCATCTCTCCTCTGCTAGCTGGAAGAACTCATATTTTTATCCATAACAAGAACATGAGATGAGACAGACATGGACTCTCAGAAATGGCTGAAAGGATTTTGAAGGAAGATCATGGTTGGTCTGGGAATATAGCTCAGTTGGTAGAGTGCTTGCCTCACTTCCACAAGGCCCTGGGTTCAATCCCCAGAACCCCCCCCAAGGGAAAAAAATCATGATAAAGTAGATGGGCTCCAGTAGCCATGTGTGTTAGTATTATCTTATTTCTTTCAACAAAGGATAGGGTCAGGTAACATATATTAATGTAATTTAATTCTTAAGTCTTTTGAGAATGGGGTTGTTAACCTTATTTTCAGGTGAGGAAATAAATGCTGAGGCAGATAGAATATTTTGTCAAGGTCACATGGTAGTTGATCAGTGGTGGTCCTGGGATTTGTACTCAAGCCTGGTGTTCCTCATGACTATATTATATTGCTGAGAGCTTGGTCCTTGCTTTCTGATTGGTTGTGTATTCCAAGTCAGAGTTGGCCTGAACAGAATAGAGGATATGTAACAGCTCTGATTACTTATTTATTTACTGAAAAGCATCATAGAATTTCAGGAGGAGTGTGGGCTGTGAAGTCAGGCATGCCAGAGCTCAGATGCCAGCATTGCCATTTACTAGCTACAGGCTCCTGGGAAGTTGCTTTTCCTTTCTGACCCTTGGTTTGTTTGTCCAAACATCAAAATATTAACAGATTATTTTGAATTAGAAGGCTTCAGTGAATTAATGGACATATTGTTTATATTAGAGTGCCTAGTACATAGTAGATTCTCATGGAATGAAAACTGTTTTTATTATTGGCAGTTCCTATAATTTTGCCTGAACTCCTCGAGTCCAGAAGAGAAACCATGAGGAATATGTCAGTGCAGAATACCAACAGATCACATTTCAATTCTCAATTCATCTCACTTCTTCCCTAGCATGTATTGTTTTTTCTTCCATATAGTAAATAGCATATGGAAGTGTACTGTTTTGACTCCTCCTGCTAAGAACCAAACCATATTTTGTTTTTCTGCAAAGGGAAGGATATGGTATTGACCTACATCTTTTATCTTTGGAAAGTACCCACACTACATGTTTATCAACATTTAAGAGTTCTTTCTTAAAACACCACTTTCTATGGCTAGAAAGAGTGTTTCTTTCCCTTGAAAGGACATCAAAGAGGCATTTCTGTACAAAATTCACTGAGTTTTTTCTTAACTATGCATTGTCATGAGACCATATGGCTGTAAATGATTTAGTTTTTCATGAAAAATGGTTTTAAATCAAGAATGAAACCTGCTAAAAAGAATTTGCATACTTGATGAAAAATAAAGGCAATAAAATGTTTAATCTGGCTGTGAGAAATGTACTGGGATTTCATAAGCAGCCTTTATATAATAAGGAAATGCATTTTCATTATGATTGCTGCATTACTAGTGTTATGGAAAGTTGGCCTCTTTATGTAGTGATACAGAAAACTGGAGCGCAAATGGTGTTCACCCTAAGATTCAAGCAAATCTGGCACATTTGGAAAATTGTGAAGTAAAACCTGCCAGAGTTTGTGTAAATGAAGGACTCACAGGGAGAGCATTTAGACCAAGGGAAGAAATGGAGCAGTGGAATCCTGTGTTAGAAGAGGAGAGAGTCTGATTGTAGCACTGTACACTTCATTAATAAGGACTGGGAAGGTATATCGGTAACACAAGAGCAAGTAAGCATGTAAAGAAGATTTTCAGTAAGTTCTCTATGGGAAATTGACAGTGAAAGAACTCAGCAGCATTGAAGACAGTAGGGCAGAGCTGGTAAAATTGGGATAAGCCATCTTGGCCAACACTGCGGGCATCAGCAGTGGCAAGGGTGCCTTGGGAGTGTATCAGCTGAGAAAGGAGAAGTCACCCACTAAAAGAAGCAGAAGAGAAACACAGTCACCAATGCCTTGTAGTAAGTAAATAGACATAGTAAGAAGCACAGGTCACACAGCCCCTGGAACTCAGAAATATGGGAATAAATTGAGGTTCTTGAACAAAAATAAATTTCACCTAACCCAGCTTCTGTTCTTGGGTGACAAGTTTGTTCCAAAGCAGTCTCTGTACAAGGTGAACTCTACCCTAACTTGATGTGTAACCTAGCCTCAGAGAACATCCTTGTAACTAAGCAACCAATCCAATCACAACTGTTGATCTTCAGCCAATCACGGGCTGCCAACTGATCAGACTATGTCCCTCTAAGACAGATACCATCTGCATTCAATCAGGTTGTTCTGTGTGTCCTTGTGACTTCCTTTTCTCTGGCTGTGGATATAACCTGTACAGGTGGTGGGGCAGTGGCTTTCAGAACCATCTTTCGTCCAGCTAGAATGCCTCCTAGTTCTAGAACCTTTGCCTAGCTTGAGTAAACTTTTGTTACATTGTCAGTTTTTCTTTTATCAAGGTGATTGAACTTCCTAAAAAATGATGTGGTAGAGAAGAAATTATCATAACTCTAGTTTACCCTAAGAGAGTGTCTTAAGCTACATGTTGAATTTTTTCTTACTTTAATAAGCCAGTAAGATAATAAATCATGCTATAAAATGCAACCCATGGTTGTGCATTTTCTTTAATGGGTACATTGCTGGTCGAAGCATCTTTGATAAAGCAAGTTTATTGTGCCACCACTTTGAATCTGTACTGAGAAACAACATTCAGAGAACGGAAAATATAGAAATAAATTAAGAGAAGAGTAGTATTAATTGTTGCTATTGCTATTTAAATTATTAAAATGTTTATACTCAAATATCTATCAATTGGACAACATTTGCTCATTACAATGAGGTTTATTAGGTATCATTCAGGAGGCTATGCAATAGCTACAGCAGGGACTGTGCATGGCTCCCGCTTACATCATGCATCCACTTATGCCATGTACCATGGGCTACTTCCATGCTGGAGAATTCTTCAGAATACAACCAGTCTGGAGTAGATTCGAGTACCTAGGGCAGGTGCACAGAATCTCAGGGAAGATGGGTTATTTCTGAGTTAGCATCATGGTCCACATCTAAAAGAAATGTTCAGAATATTGTATTCTCCCCCCACATCTTGAAAATAATAATTTATTTGTGTCTTATCTTTGTTTCTTTGAATTTGTTATAGTTTGGGGGGCCTTTAGATCTAAAACTATATTGAGACTTGAAAAATCACATAGGTAATGTGTTGGCCAACAAGAATCTGGAAGAGTGGAAATACAACTGAGACACACAACCAAAGAGGCAGAACCAGGGTCCTCAGCTTGCAGTCACACAGGCATGAAGCCTGGTGGTACCAACTTCAAGCTGTACTTTCCCAGGTTAGTATAAAAGAATTCTCTAGTAATATTCTCTGTGTTGGCTGAAACTCTAGAGAAGGTTCTTAAATGGCAATGTAGATTCACAGTTAAGAACTGCCACATGAGAGCCAGGCTTCCTGAATTTATATTCTACTGCCTCTGCTTGTTATAAAACCTTTGGTAAGTTATAGCAATCACTCGAGGCTTCAGTTTTCCTACCTTTATAATTGGAATCATGCCACTACCTATGTGGTAGGGTTGCAGTGAAGATGAAATAAGGACTTTGTACACTGTTAAGTACTCAAAAGTACCAGCAGGCCATAAATATTTTGATATAGAATCCAAAATAGTTCTCATAGCTATTCTAAAACCAAACATAACTAAGAAAATAAATTTGAAATAGAAAATTGTAATAAGAAACCTTCTTATTGTGTAAATGTTTTTACCTGGGGTAGGAGTCGTGGTGATCAACAAAAAATCACCGTTGGTGCATCAGGCTGCAGAGGTCACACAAATTCCTTACATGTATCATCACATTGAATAATTATAGTTAGATGGATGTACATGGGATTATTGAGGTTAAATGCTAGGACTGAAACCACATAATTTGTAAGAGGTAGAGTTGGAAAATGTACTGAGAATTTCTAAATTCCAAAGCCAGAGCTTTCCACTTCATTACTCATCATGGTAAATTAATCTTTTGAAATTTAACACATGCAGGGTTTTAACAATCTTTGAAAGATATAGTTGGAATTGATGTCTTCAACACATCTGCTTTGACTCAGAGCTGTGCCCTTTCTTGTAGTGGTGGATGAAAGGTTGTGACTGATGCCTAAATCCTGGAGAACCCCTTGGTGCTTGGATTGGCGGAGGCTGATTGGTAAGGGCATTCAGTGTGGGACACAGAGTTAGTTAGCTCAGGGAGCCTGGGAGTGGGACAAGGACTGAATCTGTCAATACTTATGATATTTCAGAAAAGAATAACAACAATTATCATCTAATATTTCTCTTTTGCTGGAATCTTGTTGAACTTTAAGTCAAAGTAGAGGGTTGCCACACAATTTCAAGGTTATCAAAAGCAACAAAAGTCGGAGGAAATGCCATAGTTAAGAGGAAGCTAAGGAGACATGGTGACAACACAAGGTGGTATTTTGGATGGAATCTTCAAACAGTAAAAAAGGAGACTGGAGGGATTTTGGTAAACTGTGGAGTTTAGTTAATAGTAGCATATCAATGTTGGCTTCTTAATTTTGACAAGTGCATCATAGTCATATAAGATGTTAACATTAGGTGAAACAAGGTGAGAGATATATGAGGATACTCTGTATTCTCTTTGCAACTGTTCTATAAGCCCACAATTATTCCAAAGAAAAAACAAAATTAAAACCAACCAAACAAAAGACCTTTGATGGAGCCTGAGTTGAATGAATTCTGCATTAATTTAGGTCGTGGTACAGAAAATCTTTGGTGCATACTTTCCCCTTTTTTCTATTTTTTTTTTCAATATTAGGGCCACACAAAAGACCCTTGCCACATCTTTTTGCCACCTACCCCTCATGATTTGCATACCTATTCCAATCCATTGATTTGTCTTCTAAAAATAGAAAAGCAAGAAGAAATGTTTAGGGTTCTTGGTGGAGGCTCTGAGAATCCCCAAGAAGGATATTTTGGTCTTGTGCTAAAACATTCCTACAGTAATCACTTGAGGGCCTACTGTGTCCTGAACACCATGTGAAGCAATGGGGACAAAAAAAGAAGGAAAACAAAATCTGGGCAAGAAAGTACACAATTCACAGACATGTGGAAAAGATACCAAGAGGTCCAGTAAAGGGGAACAAATGCTCAGTACAGTCTGAAGAAGATCATGGTGAGGACCCTGGTGGAGTGACCAGTAAGCAGTCTTGATAAAGTGTTTGTGAGAAGGTGACAGTAGTCGAGGAGGTAGGCAGAGAGAGAAAGTATCCAGGCAGTTGACTGTGCACCCCAGGTCTTCTGGTGAGAAACCTCTGAACCTGGCTGACATTGGAGACAGTGACAGAGGACATCAGGAATTAAGGCTAAGTGGCAAGCATAACCCAAAGCAGAAAGGGTTTAGCTCTCGTGGTAGAAAGTTTAGACTTGATTCTCAAGGAAAGGAGCAGGCTTCACCTCTGGTTTTATCTTCAAACCTAATCATCATTCTCTCCTCTCTTCCCAAGTCTTCATCATTAATATGTGCACTCTTAATACAAAGCATATTCATTGCTGCATAATGGATTTAGAGTTCCAGAGAAAACTGGTTAAGAATATGGAATTTAGAATCATATTCCACCTGTTCATAATTCTGTCTTCTACTATCTGCATCATTCAGTGAATTAACCTGCTTTCTCATATGAAAAGCAGGGATGTCTTAGTCTGTCTGTGTTGCTATAACAAAATATCTAAGACTGAGTAAATTACAAAGAGTAGAAAATTATTTCTCACAGTTCTGGAGGCTAAAAATCCAAGATCAAGAGTCTGGCTCTGCATTCAAGATGGTGCTTGAAACACTGCATCCTCCAGAGGAGAGGAATATTTCTCACACAGAACAAGAGTGGAAGAGCAGAGAGTGAGCCCTCCCCAAAGCCCTTTTTAAAAGACATTAAATCCATTGTAAGAGGAGAGCCCTGAAAGCCTAATCACCTCCTAAAGGCTCCATCTGCCACTACCATCATGTTGACAATTGAAGGTCAATGTGTTTTGTAGGGGACAGACATTCCATCCATGCAGGAAATTGTAAAAAATGCAATCTTTTTCATTTGGTTGCTGTGTAGATAAAATTAGATACAGAAAGCTCTGAATCTCTAGCATCACATTGTGGAGGACCTCAGATGGCTGACCAGATGAAGGGATACATTATCAATCCAGGTTGCCAGGAGTTGCGTCCTACCTGTATCATCACAGTTTGTATGACCTCAGGCAAGCTTTTTAACTTCTGTATTATGTCTCCTTGTTAGTACAATGAGCAGCATATTATTCAAGGGATTTAATGAGCTAATATGAGGGGGTGCTGAGGACAGTGAGCAATACATAGGTTTGCTTTGAATGGATACAAGAGCTAGGGAACAAAGTGAGCTCTCCCCAAATTTTAGCTACTGCTACTGATGCCTAGACCCACAGCCTCATAGAGCCTCTGGTGCTGCTCACCCAGGAAATGGAGACTGAACTTGAGGCTAGCCGCAGGCCTGACGCACCTCACAGGAAAGCAGGTAGGCCAGCAGAGGTCATCAATCAAAGAGATTAGTTATTACCTCCCAATCCTGTTATGGTTGACCCTGGTTCAGAATCAGAAGAATGTATCCAAACAAAGGGGGAATAGTTTTCCACAACTTTCAAAAGCTTCATTTTAATTTTAAGAGAGCATTATTGAGTTCAGAAAAGAAGTTTCTCTACTTCTTCCACTATCTTTATTCACTTATTAGGACAATTTTATATTAGTTATCATGCTAAGAGGAAACGCTTTATTATTAAAGTACAGTTATATTACCAGGTCAAAAATGCCTCAGATGGAGTTATAATTTCAAATTATAAATGCAAATACATTATAAATGCAACAACTGCATTTATTTACAATTAGAGTTTAAGTATTCTCAGACAAAAGTGAGATGATAATTTGTTTTCAGCATATTCATACATAATTACCAACTAAAGAAACTTTCAATTTAGTTCCTCTGGGTTTATTTTATTCAGGGCCTACCATACAAGATAATTATTGCCCATGATATTGAGATGTACTGAACCATGTAATAATAATTCTTCAAAGATATACTCTACAAACCATTGAGCAACATGAACAGGACTCTTGTCACAAACAGACTGACAGGTCATTCCTTGGCATTTTCACACAATATTGAAAATCAGTCTGAACTGGCAGGTGTAAAGTTCCTAGATTCACACTTGACAGAATAATTCAGAACTGATACTTTGTGACTGATAATAGGCAAAAGGTGTACAATAGACAAGCACCATAGAGCAGAAGGAAATTTTATTCAAAAGCAGATAAAATATAAACATTTTTATGTAAAGTTTTTCAATAGCTTAGTGCACGTGGAATCCAATTGCCATAATGCAATAGATTATCTCAAAGCATTGCAAAACACACTCAGCAAAACTCTCCACACGGGATATAATTTCTTTCCAACAGCTGCCTCCTCTAGACTTCTCTGACTTCCTAGTAGGAAAATATTGATAAAGGTAAAGCCTTGCCTTTTTTTTCTTTATGTGACTAGTTTCTTTATCCCTCTGATGGTGTGCACTTAACATAGAAGCATACTTGCTATCTCTCCCTTCTCTTGCTTGTCTAGGATGTTTTGTAATAACTCCATCCACAGTGGACTTCATCTTCTCCTCTTTTCTACCAGAAGAAAAATGAGTCTGGTAATCACTTAGAAAATCCATTTGATAGAAGGAACTGTTTGTAATCATGCTTCCAAATGATCCCTTGGAGGTCTTCTGGTTAGGGATAGTCAACTGCTATATCCTATGACCAAGAAGTGACCCAACCACCCTTAAGTCTATGTTCCCAGGGCCAGTTACCCAAATGAGCCTCCAGACGTGTGTCCTCAGACGGGGATTCCTCAAACTGAAACGTGCATGCATATCACCTGGGTTCTCATTGAAATGCGGACTTGAATTTACTAGTTCTGAGATGAGGCCTGAGATTCTGCATTTACGTTAAGTGCCTATGTGATGCTGATGCCGCTGGTCTAAAGAACACACTTTGAGTATGGAGGTGCGAAGAGAGGCAGGACTGAAGATAACTAGAAAAAGTACCTTCCTGGATTCTTCCAAGATTTTTTTTTTTTCATTACAACCTGTATCCTCATTGTATGCTTATTATTTTGTAATCTTAGAAAAAGAGAATGGAATGTAAACCTCTGCTTTTGGCAGATAAGATAAACCTAGAATTGTGTATGTTTATCCTTTTTTAGAGAAAAATGAGAAAATAAGGAACAACAAGATCCAAAAGAACAATTTCCTGTTTAACCTAGCCCATGTCAAATACACCAGGACCAGGCTTCTACTGTCTGATGGCTGGGGAAACTCTCTGTTCCAGGTTGGTAGGTGCAGTGTAACAACTCATTCCCTACCCACATGCCACAAAGACTGACTACCCAATATTTATAGGTAGGTAAATATTTAATTTTGCTGAAATAAGTTAAGGCATGCAATTAGGAATAGTTAGTACTACTTTAATTATAAATCAAATAACTTATAAAATAATTCACAGAAAAGATGTTCTTTCAAATTAAGGTATTCCATTAGAAGGAAGAAACATTTCACTACTAAATATATTAAATATTAGGTGCTCTCTCTGGTTTGCCTTTTGGTACCTAATATGTTCCATCTGGCTTCTTTGCCCCTTAGTGATTCCAAGTTAATTGGCTTGTCAGGGGCTCACAAAAGAAGGCCAGTGCTTCCCCGGATCTATCAGGACTATGGTGGGGACCCCAGAGTTCCACTGCGATCACTCCTTGACATGACATTATTTTGGCAATTACTTGCTCAAACTTTATTTGTTTATACTTGTTAATGTATTCAGTTCAATCCAGCAAACATTTATTGAGCATTATTATCAGGCTCTGAGGGACATAAAAATAAATAAGCCTTGATTTTTATATTCATGGAGCTGATAATCATGTAGATTATGTTATAAATGCTATTGTGCTAGAATGCGTGCCTTTGGTTTGGTTTGGTTTTTCTTGCCAATAAACTCTTTGAAAGAAAAGATCTTTTCTTAAATCATCTTTTGTGCTCAATATTTGTGTCATCCCCAGGCAGGAAGTCATAGTGTGATTCTGGGGGAGAAGGACATGTTTGCCCCAGTCACTTTCCATCACGACCAGAAGCACCTTGGAATCTTTCACTGGACAGCATAGCATCCCCAGCCCAGGGCAGGAAGGAGGAGAGAAGAGCTGGAAAAAGAATATCATCTTCTGTAAACCCCAGCCAAAAGTTGGTTTATTAAATTTTTTATCTTCTTCATTAAAATATATGCCATGAGTGCTTCAAGTTTGTTTTTGGAAGCATGATGTCTTATGAGACATACCAATACCACCAACCGACAGCAACCCTTATTATATACCAAGTACTATTCTAAGTACCTTACCCAAACTAACTTACTTAGTCCAAATAACAAGCCTATAAGGTAGGTCCTTATTTAGAATCCAGCAAATAAGAACTGAAGCACATAGAGATTTAACTATTTTGTTCAAATTTGAAACTATCTTCTGAAGAAGAGTATAGTAATGACTTGGGACTTCATCCTCTGGCATTAAATTTATTATAACTAAGAAAGATGAAAACAGTGTAAATCTAAATGCATTTTAGTGCACATGTCATCTCATGCCATGCTTACAGGTCTTTCACATAGGAATATATACTTGAATCTCTGGCCCAATCCCACTAGATAAAAAATACACTTTCTGAAGACCGAGGTGCCCAGGAAAAACTAATCTCACTTGTGCGGCCCTTGCACATGCAGTTGCTGAACTAATACACATCTGTACCCTGGATGGTGAGCTCTGTGAAGGGCCATGTGTCACAGTGCTACATTGTACTTGGTCCACAGGAGAGGCTCTCAGATTTTTGGTTGATTCATCAAATAATTCCCCATTTCTTTCTTTTTTTTTTGGTACTGGGAATTGAACTCAGGGGTTCTTAACCACTGAGCCACATCTCCAGCCCTATTTTGTATTTTATTTAGAGACAAGGTCTCACTGAGTTGCTTAGTGCCTCACCACTGCTGAGGTTGGCTTTGAACTCATGATTCTCCTGTCTCAGTCTCCCAAAGTGCTGATGAATCCTCATTTTACAAATGTACCCATTTTACAAATGAGTAAACTCAGTATTAGAAGGGAAAAATGGCTTGCCCAAGATTAGATTACATAATTTAAATGAGGTAAACCAAGGAAGGCTTTAACATTTATTATTTCCAAGTTTGAAGCTCCCATTTTGCACCCCATACCATGTTTTACAATGCCCACCCCTTAACAAGAGCATTTATTTCCTGAATGGAGTCACTGCAGTGTTTACAGAATGCAAATGATATATATGAAATACTAGAACATGGATTAGAGAATTTTTGCCTTATTGAAGGTTGTCATAACATTTATAGTTAGTAAATGTGGTACATGGTCTTTTTTTTTTTATATCCTATATTGTAGTGCCAAGAATTTTGAAAATCCTCCCTGTTGAACTCAGGCTGCAAATTTATTAAATGTAATAGTTCTTTTGTTCTTTCAAATATATTTTTAATTTATAGCATAATCTTTCACTTACTAGGGGTGTAAAACATATTTGTGGAACTGAATTAAAGAGAATACCTAGAAAGCAAAGACTTCTTTATATTTAAGATATTGTTGGTGAACATAAATTATGATGTTAGCACTTGGGGTTGATTGCTCAGGCTGCTTTCTCATTTTATCAGAACCATTTTTTTTTTATATCTGAAAATGATATTCCTAATAAGGACATAGCAAAAAACAGCACCAGTCTTTCTATTAATGGCTTAGGCATAATTTAAATAGAAGTCAGCACAGTATTACATTGTTAAACTTTATTCAAGAACTATAGGAAATATGTTATTAGGTTCACTTAGAGTCTAAACTGAAGAATTCTCCTCTGGAAGATATTTCCTGATTAGAACTGAATTGTTTTTCTATGTCACTATGAAGACAATGCAAATGCTGATTAAAGCAATTAAAACTTTCCATTGTTTGCAGAAAGAGATGTACCCAGATATGGCTTTTTGTTTGTAGACATCTTAATAAGCACTAGCAGACTGAAATGAAATCTGTCATCAGTTATATTTTTCTCTTAGACAAACTGTCTACTTCACATACATATTAAGCAAGATTTGTTACCAAAGCTTCCTTATATTTCTATTTGTTGTTGTAAAATGGTAAATGTAGAAATAACACTAGATCTATCAATTTGATAATATAATGCAATACATCTGGCAGCTGAACAGGAAAAAAATGTAATGACATATTTGGCATAGTGAATGGTTTTTATTATGGGTTTTTTCTTTCTTCCTTTTTTTAAAGCACAATTGTGCAATTTGTTGTAGACTAATGTCAAGGAATATAAAGTATTATTGGGGATAGGGAATTCAGCTTTTGTAGAACATAAATTGACTGCCATGTAAATATAAACATCAGCTTTATTGCTTCTTAAATATTTATTTACTAAAATGTTTTGAACAGGAAAGCTTGCTGAAGGGAACCATATCTGGTTTTAGCTCTATATTGCTGAATTCTCTTTTGGAGTTGGTTTTTCTTTGGTTTTCATATTTCAACTTTACATTAAATTCTATGGCAGAATACTGTAAAATGTAAGAAATAATTTTCAAAAGTTTGTGGAATAATCAATTCTAAAAACCAACAGGGTAACAGAAATGTTATTTGCTTTAATAGCAATATAAAGCTACTATTTGGACAAAATAGACTTGGTGCTCAAAGGGATATCCTCAATTTGTACATTCATTCCAATGTTCATAAAACTGCCTGACTACTATGTATCAGGCAACGGACTTGCTTCTGGTTTAATGTATATGAGCCATGAGAAGCTCAGCCCTGCTGGAGAGACCAATACATAGAATGTGTTAGGTGTTATGATACAGAAGCTTGCCCTGTATTAAAATAAATCAAGATAATACACTTGGAAAATTGTTTCTAATTTTATATTCATTTTTTAAGTCAAGATAATGGGTATGAAGGAATACATTACAATTGGGTTGACCTCTTTTGATCTTAAGAATATTACATTGTGATAGTGAGAAAATATCATTGGGTTGCCTGGGTGGGGATAGGTTTGAGATTTGTACTTCAAATAGACAGAAGTCTTATAAATATCCAAAAACCAAACAAACAAACAAAAAAACCCAAAAACCCAAAAAACAACAGGTTGCAAAACTGCATGTATCAATGGATCTCAGTTTGTTTTGTATGAGTGTGTGTGTTTGTATATTTAGAAAACATGAAAGGATATAACTATTAATAACAATTACTTTTGGGGGATGGCTTTAACTATTTATATAATCTGAAAATTTTATAATCAACTTGTCATATTTAGATTTTTTAAAGGCTATTTGTATTTTAGAAACATTTCTGTGAAAAAATTTCTTCTAAAAACAAATGGTTAGGACAAACATTCTTAACTAATTGCCATTGGTAGTTATAAAGTAATAAAATTATAATTTAAAACTGTAGAACAATTCTTTGGACTTATTTAATCTTATCAGCAATTGCTTTAAAAACATTTTTGAGGTAGATGATTTGAAGAGTTTTGATTATCAAGCCCTCTAAGTGCCACAGACTTCTAGGCAGATTTAAGATAGTTAAAGATTAACTGCTTTGCCATGCTAGACAAATACTAAGGATATTCAGAATTTAAATGTATGTTCCTCCTGATTTGATCACAGACCTAATTTGATAAAGAGGTCAGTACTTGGCACATTTGAGCAAATATCAAAATGGTATTGGATATTTATAGAACTAAATTAGATTTTAAACAAATTAAAATTATAATTTAGAGAAAGAAAAGACTAGATATTTATAGCTTATTAAGTAAAATAGGAATCTTGTACTGGAAAGAAATTTCTAAACATTATCATTTTAAAAAATAGACAGTTGAAATATCTAATAAAATATTTATTTTTATCTCATTTATGGAGAATTTAAGTTACTATTGTAGATTCACTCCTGTAAGTTGTCTTGCCATAGGAAAAATTTGAACAAGTAATATTAAGTCAGTGAACACAGGAATTGACTTAGTATGGTGCAACTTCTGGGCATAGAGCTTTTTTTACCCTTCTAAATGAAGGTTCTGGATTTGTCATAATTTCCATTGGATCTTTCTGTAGTCTGGAAAGTAAGCTACAATAATTAGCAGGGATAACCAGCATTAACTTATTTTCTTCAATCAGAATAGAACTCACATTGTAAGAACATTAACTTTGAACAATTTCAGCTAAGAGTTCATCTCAACATGGAACCCAGATGTTAGCCAACTGCATCATGTGGTGTCCAGCGGTATTCTAATGCTAAATATATTGACATAATTATGCACTTTTCTATTTTGTGCAGACCTAAAGATATTTCAAAGTTAATTTTAACAATAGGCAATATTTATAGTGTGCCGATTTGGGATTCTAACCTTTGAGTAAGACTGGCTCTACTCACAGAATAACCCCTTCAAAGCTGAGTCCCCCTTAAGCAAAATCTATTTCACCCAGCAAATAATTTGTTCAAGAATTTTAGTTCCAGTATACACAGCTTCTGAGTTTTCTTGTACTGATGATAAATAAAAAGCCATGCAAGTGAGTATTAGGAAGAGTAAAGGAAGATCAGTAAGCCCCATCTCAGAGGAGAGAGTCAGAGTTGCTTTAGGATAGATTAAAGAAAGTAATAGAACCAACTGAATTTTTTAACTCACTCTCCATTTGTTAGGGAGAATGAAGCCGAACTGTTTGCAGAAGGGGCTTGAGTCATTCAGGGAGTGTCTTTGGAGAGAGTATTTGAGAAATAACCTTTCTGCATGTCAGGAAGGTTAAACAGAGGTTAACCAAAGCTTTGTTAAATTTCAAATATCCAAGTTACTTTGCATTTCTGGGATTTGGGAGGCAGCAGTCAATATGAGTAAATCTTAAAACTAAAAAATTATGAATGTTTGATTAGAGGATCAGACTAAGAACAAAAGAGAGAAAAACCTCTCAGAATAAAACTTCATGAAATAAAGCAAAATAGTGGATAAGTATTTTCTTTAAACTTCTAGGATGATAGGAGCTGGATCATTTCTCAAAAGCAAGAGATGATGTATATACAGTAGTCTCTATTGTTACTTTAGTTGTGTAAACTTCAGTGTTTGTACAAATATTTATAAAGTTTGTCATAGGGTCACTCTCAACTATAGTGCCACAATATTTTTTGATCCCATAAATATCTGAACCACAAATTAGCCTATCCTCGGGATTTTGGGAAGCAAACCTTGATGTTGGGCAGTGGTTCCTACATCTGATACAGGCACCAGGACATTTGTATGTGAATAAGGAACAGTGGGTCACGTTTGCTGTCTATATATTATAGCTCTGGAAGTATCCAGTCAAGGTCATCTGGGTTTCAGAGCATTTCACCAGATCTGCCAAATTGATCCCCATAATTCCTGATGTTTTGCATTGTAGTTGATTCTTTTTTTTTTTTTTTTGGTACTGGGGATTGAACTCAGGGGCACTCGACCACTGACTGAGCCATATCCCCAGCCCTATTTTGTGTTTTATGTAGAGACAGGGTCTCACTGAGTTGCTTAGCGCCTCGCCGTTCCTGAGGCTGGCTTTGAACTCGTGATTCTCCTGTCTCAGCCTCCCAAAGTGCTGGGATTACAGGTGTGCACCACTGCACCTGGCTGTAGTTGATTCTTGAAGTTAAGCTTTGTATCCTAGCCACTTTCTACTTGACCTATCCTAGAACTGAACTTCTTGCTGCTCCCAGACTAATTTCTTTCAACTTCACTCAAGTCTCCTTTACAGACTTGTGGCACTCCTCTGGCTGTTCCCCGTGTTGTGACTATCAAGCAAGAACAAATCAACAGTCCTTCTGGCACCCAGCCTTCACTTCTGATAGCTCTGTTCCTCAGTCGATTGGTACAACTGGTGTGGCTGTTTGTAAATCATGCGCTCACTTCATCCCTCTATCTCTTATAACTTCCAGTCCCAGATTCTTGGAAAGTGTCTAGAGCAGCTACTGTCCTAGCACAATACCCTTTTGTTTGTTTGTTTTTTCAATCACAATGCAAATCTTCTTGCTGGTGGAAATGGTTTCTGAGAATGACAAATTTAACTTTTCTATAACACAGGTTTTCTGAGAATAATAACCTTTTTAAATTAAAGTTTTATAATAGTATACTTTTCCCCACACATGACTATTATAGAAAGAAATTTTACATAATTTAAAAATTCCCCTGATTCAATAGTCACTTTCTTTTGTATGAAGTCTGGAAGAACATAGAATTTAATAAGAAAAAAAGAAAGAGGGGCTGGGGCTGTGGCTCAGTGGTGGAGCGCTTACCTAGCATGCGTGAGGCACTGGGTTTAATCCTCAGCACCACATATAAATAATAAATGAATAAAATAAAGATCCATCAACAACTAAAACATTTTAAAAAAAAAATAAAGAAAGAAAACCAAAATATATGTTGATGTTGTTATTTAAGTACCTCTCCTTAGTTGATTTTTCTTATTTTTTCTAGTGATTCTTTTTCATTTCAACTATGAATATTAATTGAATAAATCATTCATTAGACTTGAAATCAGATAACTTTATAATAAACTTTTTCTTATGTAACATTGAGGCTATGATTCAAACACTAATTTGGCTAAAATTATGACAAAGGAATTTTATTTTACATAGTAGTTGGTGGAACCAATTAGTAGATAGAATCTGAAGAATCAAGATTCAAATAAAAATATTATCAAATTACATTTAAACAAATCATTAGTTAGTATTGTTACTAATAACATTTCCCCCTCTGAGTCAGTTCTCCAGGTTGGATTCAAGGCAAGGACTATCCCTCATTGGCTAAAGCCCATTTCAGAATTTGAACAGCCATGAATCAAGGGGATAGGCTAGTCTCCTTTTCCTCTCCCGAGGTAGGATAGGAATGTCCTTCATCTCTACAGCTGCTCGCCCTGTTTCCAGTCCTTGGTCTGCCTTCTGGGCAGAAGCTGCCATATCACATTACTCCATCTGGAAGTTTCCAACCATGAGTATCTAGAATTCTGGGCAACTACTGCAAATATCTCTTCTTGTGTTTTCCTGTAGACTCTGGATATAGCTAGGCAAACCAAATCTCTAGAGATGCCGAGGGTATTTCAGTTTCCCCTAAGGGATGAACAAAGTCTAATGAAAATGGCCTTTCTAATCTAGGCAACCAGAAACGCATGATGATGACAGAAGACAGTGAAGAATGTAAAGTTGCTCTGGGTCACTATTTTTATGTAAAGAAAGATAAAACACCTGTGCGTTAGAGGTCTGAGCCAAGCTTCACAGCTCAAATCGTTCTAGACAAGTTAGAGCGAGAAGAGAACCTGACAGTCTAACTCTGCTTTCCGCTGCTCCATGCCCCGCCTGGCAGGCAGGTTTGCCATGAGTAAAGACATTGGTATTTGTGAATCTCCAAATGTACATTCTTCTTTTGCTGATCATTTGAAGAACAGTGTATCCTGAATTTACAAAGAAGAATGAATGTGGTTTGTATATTGATGAATTTCTCCATTTTCATCTAGGTGGATGCCACTGTGAATGACGACATAAATTATGACTGTTCTTTGGTGACTTACCAAAAATGAAATTTTCCTCTTTTTTTAATAGTTTTCCTATTTTTCAGGTAAAGTGTTTTATAATTTTGCATTTGTGACACTGTAAAATTTTGAGTTTCTATGAAATGTACTACTGCCTGGAAAAAGCAAATTGTTATGGTTTGGATATGAGTGTCCCCCAAAAGCTCTCGTGTGAGACAATGCAAGAAGGTTCAGAGAAGGAATGATTGGGTTGTAAGAGTTTTAACTCAATCAGTGATTTAATCCCCTGATAGGGATTAACTCAGTGGTAACTGAAGTGGTAGGGTATGGCTAGAGGAGGTGGGAATTAGGGCATGCTCTTGGGGTATATTTGTATCTGAAGTGTGAACTCTCTCTCTGCTCTTGATCACCATGATGTGAGCTGGTTCCCTCCACCACACTCTTCCACCATGATGTTCAGCCTCACCTCTAACCCCAAGGAATGGAGCCGGATTTCTATGGACTAAGACATCTGAAACCATGAGCCCTCAAATAAACTTCTCCTCCTCTACAGTTGTTCTGGTCAGATCCTTTAGTCACAGCAGCAAAAAAGCTGACTAAAACACAACTCTAATTACAAACAACCCTGTTTCCTCTTTTGATTTGTTTTTGACATTGGAGCTTTAACCCAAGGATTCTTTAGCACTGAGCCACTTCCTCAGTCTGTTTAATTATGATTATTATTTTTCTTTTGAGACAGAGTCTTGGTTAGTTGCTTAGGTCCTCATTAAGTTGCTGGGGCTGGACTCAAACTTGTGACCCTCCTGCCTCAGCTTCCCAGGTTGCTGGGATCACAGGCATGTACCACTTTGCTGGCACTATTTCCTCTTTTGAAAAGGTGGGGCATGATAATCACGTGTTTATGGGTTATCATGAGGGATAAATGATATAGTACACATGACAACACCCAACGTAATACTCAGCACATAGTGATAGTAAAAATTATAACTGGATCTTAGTGTTTCTTTTTCAGTCTGTCAGTTTCTAGAAGGCAAAAATTTACCTAATTCCTTATGGTCTAGACACACTGCAAAAATAATCTGCTAAAAGGTTTAGAGAATCTGTAAGACTGATACCACCTTTTGGTACACACATTCTCTTAAAGAATAAGAGAACAAGGGGCTAGTTTCATCAAATCTCCTGTAAATAATCTGAAATTCTTTTTTTCTCCCAGTGTGTATAAGAATTCCCACTATTATTATACTGCTATTTGCTTTTCATTTTCTTTTCTGCTCCCCAGGGCAAGTGATTCAGCTAAAAGACTCATACAAGTTAAAAATACACTGACTCAGAACTATTGTGACAACATTTCTACCTCATAAGGCTAAATACTTCTCAGGTAATCCCTAAACCCCAAGGAAACTTTTTGATAAAGGAATAAACATGAGGATGTATGTGTACATTTATTCCAAATCAATACATCTGGGGCAGGTGGAGTCTAGATTCTTGATACTGAGTCCAGATATCCCGAGGATCAAAAGAAAAAAAATGAAAAACCAAGTGGTGAGATTATGGTAGTGAGAATTCTTGTAAAACTAATTTTAAAAATATTTGCAGATAGCTTAGAATAAGCTAACAAGAAATCTATCCAGGTGGAGTCTTTCATGTTGTTTCACTGTAATGGTCAATATAAAATGTGGTAAAGCAAATCAATTTGGATATAACTATGCATATCTGAACATAGCATGTACATAGAAAATGGGACAATTTCTACTGGATCACTAACAGCTGTAATATGAATTTAACCTTTTCAAAGAGGAGGAATTAAGTGTTCAAAAATGTATAGACATATCTCCTTGGTAGATTTTCAGTATGTATAAAACCTGAGGTTTATGATTCCGTCTCAATGCCTGTTCTCTGCTTTTACACCTGACAGCCAATTTGTTGCGCAATCTCTGTGAAGAATTTCATGAGGTCTTTCAACAGATAGTCAAGCCTTTTTTTCTTCTTTTCATAATGTATGCCATGCTCGTGAAATTATTTAGCTACTACCAATCAGGTCACAGGAACATTTGGGGCTAACTCTGGCCCTAGTGCTCTGTGTGATAGAATGTCAACACTCTAGTTATTTTCTAGCACAAATTTTCTCTGAGTCGTTACTCATGGTTTGTTCAACCTCAGCAAGTGACCTCAGAAAGCAGGAACCATCATGGATAATAACTGCTGCAAGTCAGTTTCCAAGAAGTGCTGTGATAAAAATCACAACACTAATTGGCTAAGGAATTTAGATTCTAATGCAAAAGTGTGGTTGGGATTTTGCGTGCATATATCTCAGGGAGAAGAAAATCTTTCTGGCTGGGAACTCCACAGAGCTAATAGGTGACCAACACAAGACCCAGCCAGCTGTTGTTATTCTTTTGATTTCCTGATTCAGCTGCTGGCACTTACTACAGTGGGCCTCCATTGTTTGTGTTAAGTTAGGACTTTTGTAACTGGCTTTCTTTCCATGAAGAGAAATAGTTCTCTTATAGACCCAGCAAGTACCATTGGCCTTGGTCCCATCTCCCTGTCTCTATTTCTCTCTTTGAGAAACAGGTCTAGGCCTGGTAGAAGTTCACTTACAAATGAAACAAATGGATCAGGTGCCTACTAGGTAAGCCCAGACACAACTGCTCCATGAAGGAAAATATTTCAAATGGATATCACCTTACAAGTGGAAGTGTCCCAGTGCAGTTAAAGATGGAGATCTAGCAAAAAAAAAAAAAAAAAAAGGGCATATCTAATGTACTATTTCTATCACAGTATACTGATCATATACTTTCTACTTTGAGTTTTGCATTAACTCTATTTTTCTTCTTCTATTATTTTCTTCTTTATCCTAAGAGCAATTGGTGTTTATTTAAATCAAAAATTTTGCAGTAGTTAATAAAGACCAAGTTATAATTATAAAATTGAAATTTTTTCTTATTCTTATTATTACTAGTGAATATAAGGAGTACCAAATTCTAAAATGGGGTTTGTGAGGAGTACCAGTTCTTCTTGCTAAATAGTTACTGAATACCAACACATTCTCCCTGGCCTAGTACTTTCTGAAAAAGGTAGGGGCATGAAATGCATTACCAGGAAAAGCAAAAACAAAACAGAACAAACATAAATAAACAAATATATATATATATATATATATATATACACACACCACATATATATTTATAATTTATTATTTAACCTCCATCTTTGTAAAAGTAGAAATGGACTTCTTAAAGGTCCCTAAAATCTGAACCCTGGTTTGTGGATCAGAGAATTAGGTTTAATATCTGAGGTAACATTTAAATGTTACATTTCAATATTACAAAACCTTTTAATAAATGTGTAACAAATCAACAGCTCCTAAATCTGCTATTGAGAAAGGAAAGTTCACATTTGTTGAACCCTCATTATTATAGGCTTGAATAGCTCCTTCTATAGAAGCAAAATCTGCATGATTATGCTGCCAAGCACGAGTTGAGGTGGGCTGAAGCTGTTCCCCAGAAGCCTAATTGACAATTTTGTTGCCCTTCTTGCGACTATTTAAGAAGAGTTGTGAGGTCAATGGCAATGATACTTCTCCAAGTCATAAATGCCATCCAGCAAGACTTTTTTTTTAACCTGTTCTTTTAGAAGACTCCAGTGTCAAATATTTAAAAATAAGATGTTTTACAGGAGAGAAGGAATCTGACAACACTGCTGACCCACATTTCAAAAGGAAAATGAGAAATATAGGGGTCAGCTCCCAGCCAGTGGAAACACAATGAGCACTTACGCTGTAAATGAAGTAGTGAAATCGTCCACTGGAACAAGCAATTTTCATAACCAGTACACTTCAGTAAAATGAATTTTATCATATCCTGTGACCTCCTCAAGTTCCCAAACCAAAAGTGTTCAGGGCACATTAGACTAGTAAAAAATACACAGTAACCTTAGTATAAGGCCAAATGAGAAGCATCCACATACCAGTTCTAAAAAATTGACCCAAATAACATACTGTCATTAATACTTGGAGGAATTTAATTTGTTAATTGATCATATATTTTCATAGTGTTCTTTTTCCCTAAGTGTGTATATAATATCATCAAAATTCCTAAATAAAATGTTAAAGCTGGAAGATTAAATAGAAACCTCAAAATCAAGGTATAGAATCCAAATGTCCAATGATTAAGGAAGTATTAAGGTTAAATGCATAATAACAAATCCGTTACCAAATATTTTTCAAATATTTGCTATTGTTTTCTAGTGTATAAGAAAGTGTGTTTCAAATTTCACTTGAAAGTTAAGTATTTGAAAAACTGAGAATGATAAGTAGTTTTGGTACTTTCTCATAAATTTTATAGAAATATGTATTTGAAAGCCATTGTTTTCCTCACATCTTTGAGAAGTGTCTTCAATTCAAAATATAGAGCTCAGAACATTTTCATTAATCCCTTACATTTTCTTGATTTTAAAAATGAAAGAAAATAAATATATTTGTAAAAACAAAAGTGCAGTTTCCCTTAAGTTATTTGCATGTATTTTATTTTTTTTAAAAAATGTTGTTGGTTCTTTTTTAGTTATACGTGATGACATAATCCATTTTGATATAATTACACAAGCATGGAATATATCTTATTCTAGTTTGCATAAATTTTAAAGCATACATATACTGGAAAATATGTTGTAAAATTATATAAATGTGAATCATGTAATAAAATCTTTTTGGAACCTGATACAGGTAATGCAATTTGTAGTGTACTGTCTGAATAAAAATAATAACTTTTATACTTTCTAATTTATAAATTTAATTAAAGAGAACTATATCTCTGATATTATTGAATAAATGTTCAAATTTTGTGGATCACTGTAAAGAAGGTAGCTTACTTAAATATACTATTTTTCACAAATGACAGGAGTTACTTGTAGACACATTTAGAACAATGCAGGATGAATACCATCACACTACAGTAGGTGTGCTTTCTTCAAGTCCAATACAAATTCACTGATATGCCACTGCTTAATCTCAATGACATATTTTCTAGGATTACCTCCGTACAGGCCTTATTTTGTACCTCAACAAGAGTGGATCAAATTCCTTAAATGATAATAAAAAAAGTCATAAAAGAGGTGGTCAATAAGTTACAGTTTTTTCTTTCATCTCCCAATTCTGGTTTTTCATTCTGACAGCATTTCCCCAAGTACACTTCTGTGAGTACTAAAAGAAAATGTGGTTGATATGCCATCTTAATTCTTCAGTGGTAATTTGTGACTGTATTTTTGTTTCTCTATAAGCACATGAATACTGCATGATTAACAATAGTGCAATAATAAGTTTATTTTGAATTTCTTTTTTATAGTCTCATAAGAACCTCAACTTATTTCAGAATTTATACCTAAGGCACGTATTAGCTAAAACTAAAAAATATATAGTCTATACACATTATTTTATTGTTTAAATGGTCCTCATTCATGTTTCATTTCAATAATATTTCCCCAGCTTGTAAAGCTTATGTTACATTGAGCTCCTCTTTAAATTCACAATGCATAAAACTGCCAGGTGGCCTAATAACAGAGTGCATTAACAGATTGAACTATAAATCAGATGGTTGTGTTCACATACTGTAAAAATACCACCAATTTCTTTCAGATTATAGTTTGTACACTGATTCCACAGAGTGATCACAAATGCTTTGGGAAATTTAAAATGAGTAAGAAGGTCATATATTCTCATCTAAAAAATGATATTTTCTTCATTTTTACCATATCATTTTATCTACCTTGTCCCATTGTTTTTGAAATTAAATAAAATAATAAATGTGATGTTCATAAAATATTACCTAGCCTAAAGCTATTATTATCATTATTAATAATACTATTATTAATACACTACAAATGAGTTATTTTTGATTAGCAATTTAATACTATAGTAAACATTCATTGAGAACATATAGTGAGTCATGTACTGTGTTTGTTATATAAAATAATAAAAATGAGAAGAATGTATAATTTGAACAATGAGGGAATAATCACATTTCTCTTTTAAGAGTGTGGAAATTTTGTAAAATATTTAAATTGAGATTGACTGTACATAGATATCTGGACTACAATACCTTGAAAAATAAAGTAAAACCATTAGATTCACAATTAGATTCACATTGCATATAGTATATCAATAAGGAAACAGAAAACCAAAGATTTGACCCAACTTATTTATGGTTATACAGTTCAGTGACAGCAAAAACAGAGCAAGAGACCTGTCAGCATAGTGTGTAAGGATTTACTAAGTGCATATATAAACTTCATCTGTCTTACAGACATAAACTGGTACAGTTGTACTGGGACCCAGTTTTTCTATCTTTAGATACAAAGCTCAATGTTCTGTCTCTCTCCTTCGATCCAGTGCTCTCTCTGTAACTTTATGGTACTTTTGTTTCCCATGAGTGTTTTCATGCTAACAGAATATATTTTACAAACCAACAGAAGCAAATAGAATTAGATTCACATTGCAAATTGAAATAAATATAACACAATTGAGAATGAACATATATAAGCTACATGTGAGCAGAAAAGATCAAGTTAACAATATAGCCTTATTCATGGTGTAACGAACCCCAAACACAAAATCAGAATAATAAGAGATTAAGAAAATTTTCAAAAATTGTTAATTTAAAAAATATGTTGATTAATCAGCAAAATGAATTTGAAGAACAACTCATGCCAGAGAATGGTTGGTTAGTATAAACAAAGAAATACAGAAGTTTTAATAATAAAAGTGAAGTCATAAGAGAAATCAAGCTGAGATAGACAAACATTTTAATAGTGAGCATAATTTAACTTGAGATTTAAAAAAAATCCATTTGCGTATGGTACTGAAAAACTGGCCTGTGGAATTTTGATTAAGCAATGAGTTCTTGTGTACATTACATATCTTTCCTCTGTTGGATGGATCTCATCTTGGATGCAGACTGATTTCAGAAGTGGGAAGAAGAGAGAACTTCAATGTCTCACACCAGCAATTCACAGTTCTGGTTCAGAATGACTCATTTCTACCCATAACATGAGGTCCAACAGAAATAGTAAATGGAAGGTATGATGCTCTTATTAGTCTTAAAAGGAGGAAACCATGGCAAACATTGAAAGATTCAATCATGGATATTGTTAAAATTAATTTCCCCTTCCTAACAGTACTAGCTAGTGACCCTTTTAGGTATTTCTGAAGCCTGTTCATTACCAAAGGTTGAATACACTACTGAGTGCAGAGCATTAAGGTGGACATTCTCATTCATACTCTACAGAAGGTTTTCTCAACCTTGACAGTATTTACATTTTGGGATGAATGATTCTTGGTTGTGGGAGATGTCATGTGCCTTGAAGATTCTACCCACTGGACACTTGTAGCAGTCCTGACACTTAAAATTTTGACAATCAAAATTGTCCTCAGATTGGCCAAGACATAGAGTGCAAAATTATATGCTTTATAGAGATGCAAATATAGTATGCCAAATTAAGCATTAGAGGTTTTAAAAAATACATTTTGGAATTTTGGAAAAGGAAAGTTTAATTTTGACCAGAAGATTCTGAAGAAGACTTTTGGAGAAGGTAAGATTGACTAAGAATTTTGAAGAAAGAACATATTCTTTTAAAAATTTTTTTTACTTTTTCTTTTTAGTTATACATGATAGCTGAATATATTTTTTACATATCATACATACATGGGGTATAGCTTCCAATTTTTGTGGTTGTACATGATGTGCAGTTACACTGGACTTGTATTCATGTGTGAACATAGATAGGAAAGTTATGTCTGATTCATTCTACTGTCTTTCCCATTCCTATCCCCCCTTTCTTCCCCCAATTCCCCCCGTCCAAGCTGGTGAACCTCCCCTTCTCTATCCCCCTATCCTGCCTATTGTGAGTTGGCATTCACATATCAGAAAGAATATTTGGTCATTAGTATTTTGGGATCCATTTATTTCACTTAGCAAGATAGTCCCCAGTTCCATCCATTTACTGGCAAAAGCCACAATTTCATTCTTCTTTATGGCTGATTAATATTCCATTGTGTATATGTACCAAATTTTCTTTATTCATTCATCCGTTGCAGGACACCTAGGTTGATTCCATAGCTTAGCTATTGTGAATTGAGTTACTATAAACATGGATGTGGCTGCGTCACTGTATTATGCTGATTTTAAGTCCTTTGGGTATATACTGAGGAGTGGGATAACTGGGTCAAATGGTAGCTCCATTCCAAGTTTTCTGAGGAATATCCACACTGCCTTCCAGAGTGATCACACCAATTTGCAGTCCCACCAGAAATGTATGAGTGTACCTTTTCCTCCAAATCCTTGCCAACATTTATTGTTACTTGTGTTCTTGATCATTGCCATTCTGACTAGAGTGAGATGAAATCTTAGTGTAGTTTTAATTAGCAATTCTGTACTTGCTAGTGATGCTGAACTTTTTAAAATATATTTGTTGACCAATCATATTTCTTCTTCTGAGAAGTATCTAGAATACATTCTTTTTTTTTTTAAATTTTTATTTCTTTTTAGTTGTTGATGGATCTTTATTTTATTCATTTATTATTTATATGTGGTGCTGAGGATAGAACCCAGTGCTTCACGCATGCTAGGCAAGTGCGCTACCACTGAGCTACAGCCCCAGCCCTAGAATACATTCTTGACAGGGTAAAATAAAGCTGGCCAAGGCTGCAAAAGAGTTGGAGCAAAATCTTAAACGTAGAATATAATAGGAGAATTTAGAGAGCAGCAAGAAATGGGGATTGAGCTAGTCTGAGATTACCTTTGGTTATAGAAAAAATGATGAAATATCAAATCTACACACAGATATGTAACTGATTACATTTGGCATTTTATTATTTTTTTCTAGAGAACTAACTTAAAATTTAATTTCCATTTATGGAAAGAATGGAGATCAGTTGCAGATGGTTCAGAGAGGACACACACAATACTAAAAGGCTTGAAAATAAAATATGAGAATTTAAGTTTTGAAGAAAAGAGGTACTTTAAGAAACAAACATGGGAAAATTTGTGATGTGCCTTGAACTCATGTACATGCTACATGGAAAAGTGTGGCAGAGAAAACGGGATTCACCAAGGATCCCATGTGTTTCCCTGTTTCACACTTCTGCATGTTGGAAAGCTCAGTGACCTAACCAATAGGATGTGAAGAAGTGGTGTGCCAAAGCATGAAGAGCCAGTATGCAACTGCACATCTGGGTCTTCTTTTGCAAAAGCAACCTGGAAGGACAAATGCTCCAAAAGATGCAGCTGACTAATAAGTTTGCCTTGGTTAGCCTGGATGCCTGAGTGATGATGTGGAGCAGAGTCTCCAGTGAACCCACAGTGCTCACTTACTCTACTTTGAATGAGAAATACACTTTTGATGTATTTAGCCTCTGACATCAAAGATGTCATCTTTTTACCAGAGCATTAATTAGTTTGTTGTGACTCACATGAAGCAACCCATAAAGCTAAATGTATTCAACACTGAGGAGAAAACAAATCCAAATAAAAGTAAGAGAAATGGGAGTTAATATAATCACCACTTCTATAAAAATTACAGAGAAAATGTCTTCATCTAAATTTATTTTTTAAAGTATTATCTTGATTCAGAGGTATTAGAACTAGATTCTGCACAAAAGTTCTGAGATTGGTTTTAATCTTCCTCTTTAATTTCCGACAACTCACTTACATGAACCACCTTCTCCAAACAATGACTTTCAGAATTGCCCCACCTCCACATCTGCTCATCCTTTCTTTTACTCTTAAAATCCCTCCTTATTATCTCTACTTATTCTGTTTCTAACTACTTCTGAAGACCTAATTAACCCCAACCACTGAACCACAAGACCTTTCCATACCCTGACTTGAAGTAGTTCTTCAGGGTTTATTAATCTTAGAATTTAATCACTTAATGTTTGTGAAAAGCATTTATTTCTGGCTTAGTCTCTATTTTTCTCAATTTGTGCATCTTTTACAGAAATGTGTTAAAAATTCCTGAGAGAAAGATATCCATTTGCTTATTTTTTTATAATTCATAGCAGTAGACATCTTATTTTTTGCATAGTAGATTCTTAATAAAGAAATGATGATTGATTGCTACTGTCCTGTGGTTTTAAACTACAGCTATCCAATTTACATTCTATTTTTAAATGAAGCTTATTCATTTCCTTTTATCTACATAGCTAATGTAATATCTAATGTTGTATCCAATATCAATGGGCAGGTGAAAAAGACCTTTGACAGAAAACTTTCTAAATGTTACCACTTCATACAAATAAAATTGAAATACACACAATCTGAACAAGGTATTTATGTGACACTTTTTTGCTCTTATGTCATAACTGACCCACCTCAAAGAAATTTATTCTTTATTTTCATTTTTATACTTCATATATGTCTGATCACCCTTATATTCCTTGCATTTATTATCAGAACATATTGATAAAAACACTAATAATAAGAAGACTCACAGATAGAAGATTCATGGAGAAGTTGGAACACCCATCCTTAGCAGAAACCAGGATAGTCAATGAAGGACCCTGCTGAAGAACAATGTGTTTACTGTGTGGTCTGTGATATCTTGTGATGTATCACAGAATAATTAAAACTCTATGCCAACCAATAAAACAATTGTAGCAGGCCAAGCCACTGTTCTCTCTGCTTGCAAACAAAGGGGTTTTTAGAAGCTAACAGGTATTTATTTGCCCACTCACAACTGGCAGCATAGGTAACCATGAGAGAAAAGTTTGAACATGTTAAAAGGAGCAATCTACTTACTATGCTTTTGCCTAACTCTTCAAGTGTCTGTAAGGTTTAGTTGGTTGAATTTCTACCATACAGTCTTTGTTTGTACTCACTTTCATACCTGAGAGTCCCAGTTATTGAATAAAATAGTATAAGAATATCCAATCTCCAGTAGTTTTGTTCAAAATGAGAATCATTGTACAAAAGCACTTTTCATGGATGTTTCAGTTACAATTAACTTTAAGACATTTCTAGATTTCTTGATTGGTGGCAGAAGTTATATATCTGAGTCTATCTACATATGGATGTGACATATTTACCTTTTTGTATTCACCAAAAAATAATTTTTAAAAAAGGATAGTAGCATATACTAAGAAAGTGGCATTCCACTCCAAAGAAGTGGTTTTGAGAAGTCAGGTGTCAACTGTTGCTGCTGTATACATAATCTAGAAAGATATTCTCTTCAGTGAAGTAGAGTAAGGCAAATATAGCAATAGTTCAAAATTTTTAACATTAATTATTCTTTACCTGTATCATCTCCTGATGGTAAATACAATATGTGTAAAAGGATCACTGGAGAAGCATTTATTATTTCAAACTTGAAATCTCATAGAAACTGTATTTTCAAGCATGAAATTAAATATGATATTCTTAGTATATTGAAAGTCCAGATTTAATGTTTATTTTCTTAGAAATAAGGTCAAGTCTACCATTAATGCTATGCCAAAGCTGGATATAGTAGCAAGCGCTTTAAGAAGTAGAACAGGAGAATTCTTGTCCTATATTTGATACATCATGACAATAGATAATTTCTTTGAATGTGGTTTCTCATCTCTGTTTTTTTTCTTTTCTTTTTTTTTAAAAAAGAAAGGTTAAAGAAAATTTGAAACAAAGCAAAACTAAGAGACTAAATTTTATTTTGGATTTTCAATATTGGTGGTATAGAAATAGTACTGCTCCCTTTGCATTTGATAATAACCCCCAAACAATGAGGATCATAAGACATTGAAAGAAAAAAACCCAAAACCCTCAGTCTTTGATGCAATTAGAAGACCTCTGTAACCTGAGTCACAGTATATATGGAATGGATGCCGGGTACAGAGGAGGTCAAACAAGAGTGCAGGCACATGTTAAGAAATGAGGCCCATGGGTGCAAGTCTGCAGATACATTTGACAGGCACAATTCTTCAGTATAGTGACCTGCTTTGAGAAGAGAAAGTGACATTATTTTGTTCAGAATAAATAGGAACTGGGTCTTGAGCAGTTCCTATCTAGTTGCTTTTCAAGAGCCCGCCTGTTACCCTTGTCTTCTGTTGGCACATGGATGCCTACAGGTGAGACAGGCCACAGGGAGAGGCGTGGCATTGCAGTGAACTCTACAGCTATTGCTCTTGAGTGGCTAGAAGAAGAAAAAGAAAAATTCACCTGTCCACATGCACAACTCTATGTCATTAGAAGTACTCCTAATACTGGAACATGGTCCTACAACCCTCAGTCCCCAACATGAACTTCACTTGGTTTAGGAAGAATTATTCTTGTTCTAAGTTGAATCTCATGTAAAACAATAGTACAAAATCTATATAAAGATACTGTCAGGGTAAAAAGATGAAAAGGAATAAGAAAAAGGGAGGCAGCAAAAAAACTCTCATCAGAAATACTTGTCATGAAACATATGAAAATTATGATTAAACCATTTGAAATAAATATTTTAAATCCCTAATGCAATAAATCATCTCTATGAGTCTGGATCTCAAAAAGGAAAAGATACCAAGGTAGTAGAGTATATGAAACATGAGATGACAGAATTAAGAAAAATATAGAAGGCAAAAAATCAACCAATCAGAAATCAACATGGTATTAGAAAAAGTAGAAAGGAGAATGCTCACTGGTGAAGCCACAGCATGGGGCATGGATGAAATGAGAACTGATGAAATGTGAATGAACCACGAGTTAAAAGTGACTATAGAAATAAAGGACAAGAAACACAGGGAAGGGGATAAAACATATGCATAATTAGTGTCCCTCAGGAAGAGAACAGAGAGAACAAAAGTTATTATAGGAAATAATAGTAATAATTTAATAAAATATTCTAGAAATAATGACAAGCCTTAGGTGACAAAAAAAAAAATGAATGAAGAAGCTCCTGCAAAATTCCTGATAGTTATTGGTGAATACATTTGAATATCAGACTACATTTAAAACAAGTATGGGAATTACAACTATAAAACATATTGCTAAAGTTATAAACTCTATCAATGAAGAAGTAATTAACAATAGTTGAGGAGAGATGACAGAGAAGGGAGAGGTAGTATAAGTATGTTTAAATATCTTTTATAACCTGAGATCAGACTTCATTAGGCTAATAAATCAAGTAATAGAGACATAGGTAGATTTAATGGTTAAAAGAATAGCAAAAAGGTATAGTAATAATCTAAAATCTGATGGTAGAGTGGAAGACTGAGAGAACAGGGAAATGGAAATTCACTAAATCTTTAGTACTTGTAACAGGCAGTTCATAGGTACTACCTGAAGAAATAAGAGTATGGCTATTATATAAAATACTTAGAAGGATAACCACTAGGAGAAAAAAAAGCATCTAATTTGTTAGAAGAAACACAAAAATTCACACAAAAAAATCACAGAACACAGAATCAAAATTGGGTTAGTGTGTAAAGGGTCTTTAGCAACAGCAACACCAATGCATACCATGCAATAATTTGGCCTGTGAATGAAATCATCCAATTGGGCAGTCCAGGTCTTAGAAACCCTTAACAGAAGGAGTTTATTTGGACAGTGAGAGGGTGGGGTGGGCCCCAAGAGTGGTGTGGCTGAGCCAAAGAAATGATAGAGATTCATTTCTATATATATATATAAAAATTCCGTATAACCTTTGGTGGGCTGAAATATGTTCTCCAAAAAGATGTGTTTGAGCCCCAACCCTCAAGACCTCAGAATATGGCCTTACTTGGAAAGAATTGTTACAGAAGTAATTAACTAAATTAATATGAACTAATCCTGGACTAGGTTGGGCTCTTGATCCAGTATGACTGGTGTCCTTAAATGGAGAGATTTAGGCAAAGATACTGTAAGACAGAGACACACAGGGAGACCACCATATGACAATGGAGATAGAGATTGAAGTGATGCCCCTATAAACTGAGAAACACCACAGACAGATGGCCAGCACAAAAGCTAGGAAGAAGCCAGGAACAATTTCCCCCTATATATCTCAGAGGAAGCATGGCCCTGCAATGCTCTGGTTTGGGATGTCTATCCTTCAGAACAGAGAGACAATATGTTTATGTTGTTTTAAGCCACATAGCTTGTGGAACTTTGTTAACCAAAGAAATTCAAACAGAAAGAGCCATGAGACTTTAACACCAGCAGTTTTCAGTATGCTGTCACTGTCATTGGTTATCCCCATACATTTAGTAATTTTTTTGTCACATGAAGCCCTGTACTATGAGTGAACGAGTTAGGGAAAGCAGGAGTTGACAAGGTTTGTAGTCAGAGGGCAGATCACCACATGGAAGGACGTCAAGTATTCCTCAGAGTGTGAAATGGGAGCGGGAGGAGCCAGGGGAACAGAGACAATTGGGAATACTCAGACATATTGCAGGGTGGGCCCCAGGCTTCCTGCTGCCTGTTGGACGGGTACTTGAGGAGTATAATTGGATACTAAATAAAGAACAACTTTCTAAAAGTCTGGAGGGTCAGAAAACATTGTGCACACATTTTTTAAAAGTTCAGAGAAATGTGTGTGTTTCAGCAATCATGGAAAAAATTGTAAGGAATTCTAGTGGAAAATTAGTAATTACTTTCTTCCATGGAAAGAAAAAGGAAGAATGAAGGCATTGCCTGGTACTGAAAATGGAAAAGAATGGGAATAACAGAAAGGAGTGTCCATTTAAGATGGATCATCTAAGGGAGACAGAAGAAATTGGGAGATCCTCACAGTGAAGCCGTGTAGTTCTCATCCATCAACCATTTCTTAGGAAGCTGGGGTGGAGTCAACAGGTGAGAATTTGATCCTCTGTTCTAAGTGAGGTATATCCTGTGCCTTAAAGTACACCACTAAATGTGATTTCTTTCAGAAACATCATTAAAGATATGATTGGAAATATGACAACCATACCAATCTTTTGGATCATTGAGCTGTTGAGGACTCTTCTAGAAAGCCAATTTTTTGGCGGGGGAGGGGACCAGGGATTAAACTCAGGGGTACTCCACCACTGAGCCACATCCCCAGCCCTATTTTGTGTTTTATGTAGAGACAGGGTCTCACTGAGTTGCTTAGCACATCGCCATTGCTGAGGCTGGCTTTGAACTCGTGATCCTCCTGTCTCAGGCTTCCAAAGTGCTGGGATTACAGGCATGTGCCACCACACCCAGCCAATTTTCTTCACCACAGTGTCCCAATGGTAAAAGTTGGCATCCCTTGCCAATGTACTTTTGTGAGATGACATGCTTATAAATTGAGTGTTCTCTCTCCTTATATGTTTGTGTTTGATGTTGACTAGGCAAGTTTTACACACTCAATCAGAATACTTAAGTTTTACACTTACTACTACCATGACTTTGGATAAAATGCATTATTTTTCAGAATCTTGAGTTTCTTGTCCTTAAAGTGGGGTAACAGAACTTCTGTTTTCTTACAATTGAGAAATTTCTCAAATGTGTGTTTCAAACACTTCACACTTATATCAAGATTTGTTTTTAAATTCCAAGAGATGATTTTATAACTAAAAAGTTTTAGATGGCTCCATCTGAAGAATTTCAAAAAGTCCTCTGTCAACATTTCACTAAATTAAATCAAATCTTATTTTTGTTTTACCAAAGCCACTGCACTACAAGAGAGGAAAGGACTAAATTGTAAACAGGACCTGCAATAGGTTGTGTTGCACTGCATTTGTACAAATAAGAAGCACTTTTCATGGTCCAAGCACACAGCTATCCTTTTTAATTACAAATGTAGTTAAATGTTGTATTAATGGTATGCGGTCATTGAGGTTTTTGGAATATGGAGGTAATGCTACCAAGAATAGCACAGGATATATGAAATTTAAGATCATATAAGATCAGCCATTAAGGTGCTCAAGGGATCATGTTGATAAACATCATGCTTATGGTCACAGCAGAGCAATGTTAACTTCTATTTTAATCACTCTATGCTGCTAAACAGAGATGCAAAACATATTTACATTGGATGTTCCACAGATGATTTTATTGTTGAAATTTCACCTAATTCTCTCTATTTCATAAAATTTGGTTTTCACTAAGAAATTTTTTTTAAAAGTAAAATAAAGTTTGGTGAAGAAAAAAATAAGAGAGCAAAGCTCTGTAAATAAAGAAGTAGGAAGAAACCTATTCAAATCAAATAGTAGAAAAGAAAAAATAATCTGGCATAGGGCTGAGTTTATATTTCAGTTTGGAGCCATGAACCACAAAAATATCAGTGTTTCATATGCTGACATTTTGATCTACTTTTTTTTCTTTTTGTTACTTTTCACCAAATATAGTTCTGATTTCTAGCACTCAGTATGGGTATTTATTCAGCTTCATTTAATTTCTTATTATGTCCAGCTTTTTTTGTCAATAAAAAAAAATGTTTTGAGAGCAGGTATGGGGATTGTGTACAATAGCCTTTCTTTTGCTGATGTCTGGGCAGAAACTGGGATATTGGTGTCAGATTGCCCTTTGTGATCCATGTTTGTTTCTTTTTTTGTTTCTTTTTTGGAACTAAGCATCAGAAACATCTATGCTTTCATTTATTAACTCTGTCTCCTCAGTCATGATGGCATGAGGTGGTAAGTCAAATGACAGAATTGATCTCTAGCTTCCAAAATTTTTTAACAAATGATCAGCATTCTGACATCAGGTGAGGTACAACCAGAGCATGATTTTGAAATCTCTGTTGCAATAGAGCTAAACTCCCAAGAGTTCTAACTATACTTTTGTAACCTTCAATAGTTTCTGTGTTTTTGACCTTACTGAACAGCTGTTAAAAGAATTATTCTTTCATGCTTGGCAGTTTTGTTTTGTGACTATCTTAAAATTCCCCGTAAACAGAGATATAGTGATCTGCATGAGCCCATTTCAGCAGAGTGAAGTCTGATTTTTTATTGCAGACATAGTATTTTATTGTATTGTCCTAGCTTCTGTTATCATCCACCTTTCTAAAAAGATTGTAAATGGAATGCTATTCTGCTGTCTGTCATAAAATTATAACTTACTATATTTCCAAAAATATGCAGGTGCCTCTATGCATAGATTTTACTCCTGAAATGGAAGAATGTTTATTTCAACTGAACTATTAGATTATATATGTATCATCTTCTGTTTTGAAAAGGAGAGGCTCAGAAGGTTCAGTACAGTATCTTATCAGAGCACAGGGAGGTAAGTGGAACAGTGATGACCTAAGGAATATAAGGATAGAAATATTTTTGAAAGTATCATGCATAAGAAAGATTCCTAAGCTAGTAATATGATAAAAGTTTCTGAAATTCTGGTTGCAGATATTACCAATAATGATCAGGATGTGCTACTATTTCAAGAAAGTATAAGAATAAAGTCTTGGCCAATAATTTATTTGCCCTTGGAGTCCTCTCAAATGGAAGACCTTTTAAAAACCTGAAAACTACTGAATTTAGAGATTCTTAGACGTCATTTATTTTACCCCAGTGTTCATGCAGACGGAACATGACACCTCACTACTAGATAATACCCAATCTCCTGGGCCTCAGAAGAAGGGGTTTCTACAGTGAAATACTTGGAGCCAATGCACAGCAAACTCCTAATCCCCACACACACTAGGTAGGGTTCCTTTGCTTTACCCAGGCTCCTCAAACTCCTCTGGATTTAGACACCATTGCTGTATGCATAAAAGCTTTCAAAGACTCCAAGATTGTAAAATTATCTCTGACTTCTCATTTAGAGGAGAAATAATTCTTGTTCTTTTAGTCTTCCCTCAAAGGTATTAGCCTTCAAATCTTTTATCACTTTCATTGCTCTTCTTTGGAACCTGTCCAAGTGTTTCACAGGCCTCTAAAGTTTTAGAACTTAGGACTAGAAGTTAGATTCTGACAAGTGAGAGTATGGCCTCAGATGTAGCATAATATACATTTCATACAAGCCTGGAGCATTGTGTTTGCTCTTGTAAACTACAAATGATGGGAAGCAAATAATTTGTTTTTCTGCATGACTTTCTGTTCATCTCAGATTTCTCTAAAGTGTTAGCAGGGATACATTTCCTGTTTTGGAGTTGCATGTCATGTTTACTTTTCTCTCCCAAAAGAAAGAATAGATAACAAAACACCCAGAGTCACCAAGAGAGGAGCATGTGTAGTCTACTCTTAGATACAAGGCACCAATAATAGAATGTGAAAAAAAAATAGTGAAATAAGCCAGATAAGGCCTGCCTGTTGAGTGAAATAAAAGAAAATTAGAATAAAAGTGATAGACTGAAGTGCTTTTATTATTACTACTACTATTATAAACACGTCAGCATCATTTTCAGGGTCTGATCCTATGCTCCATGCTGTGCAATGAGATTCCCTGACCTCAGAGGAGCCCATCTCAGTGGTTGTGACATGGCTTTGTAAGTGTCCAATATGGGATGCTAAAGTGAGCTCCCAACTGGAAAAACTGCTCCATTGTCTGCTGAAAGTAATTTGTTGGCAGTATTGCTTGGGAAGTTTAGACAGGATCTAAATAAGTTTACTTATTTGCACTAAAGGACAAGGGTGATTCAAAGCATTTTTGTTAATTTAGTTCAGTGATTCCTGACTGTTTGAATTTGTATCTTCTACATAAGCAGTTCTGCTCTTCCTCTCTAAGCGTCTGTCTCTGGGCACCTCTTCCTCAAACTCCACTACTGACAGCCAGGCAGCACTCCTTCAGCTCCCTTGAATGCAACATGCTTATTTTTGTCCATTCCTCTTGGCATGCTGGTGGCTCTGTTGGGACCATTCTTCCTTTTTCTTTATCATATCACTTCCACTCACCCTTCAATGTAAAGTAAGTGCCAACTCTCTTCAAAATCCTTCTCAGAAACCCTGGAGTAATACAAGCACTCCTGCTGTGGGTACCAATAGTATCTATACCTTCATCCAAAACTTACCCCAGTTTATTGTAATGGCTTGTGAAATTGTCTTCCTCAATATGCCTGAATCAAAAGGTAGAATCACCTTTTTCTATTTTCCTTTTGCAATTTTCCCAAGACGTAGTACTTGGTGCAAAGGGAAGTTCAATACCTACACCAGCATTATCTTGTAACTGACACCAGCCATCATCCTTTTAAACCACAAATAAAAATGGGTTACTCATTTGTCTTAAGCCCTTTAATTATTTGTCATTGACTATAGAATCATGCATGATACTGTTACAAAGAAGGTTTTTGTCCTGCATAATATGTCCATGATTTAGCTTTTAAGGTTTTGCTCTGAATTTTATACCCAAATTTTCACTTGATACTATGATAAGCACTTCAGCCATATCAAACACTTATCTTACAAATTCTATTCAGCCTCACATTTTTTTGATGTTACATTTTACTCCATTCTTTATAGTAGCAATAGTTGTGCTAAGGTGTACCCTAACATATTGCTGAACAGCAGAGAATATCTCTAGTTTCCCATCTGCTATGGTTTGAATGAGTATCTGTCAAAGGCGCATGTAATGAAGGTTTGGTCTCCAGGGTGGTGGTATTGGGAGATAATCTTTCAGAGGTGGGGCCTAGTGAGGGGTCCTTAGATCATTGGGGGTATATGTTTGAATAGAATCAAAGAATCTCAGTCTCTTCTTCTTTATCTTTATTTCCTGGCTCATGGTTTTGTCCCACCATGCACTCCCATTGTTGTATTTTGCTCACCAGAAAAGGAGTCACTCGGTCATGAACTAGAACCTCCAAAACTGTGATCCAAAGTAAATCTTTTCTCCTGTAAGTTAATTATCTCAGGTATTTTGGTATAGCAATGCAAAGCTGAATAATATACCACCCCAGGGCTTTTCTGCCAACAGCGCTTGACTACTTCTGAAGTATATTCCATATGCTCTTCTGAAGGTCTCCACAGGGCCTTTGGCTATCTACAGTGTCATCAAGCTCAGGAAGACCTCTTTGGATTGACATTTCCTCTTTCAAAAATTCATACTTCATTGTCTTCCACTTCAGTTTCAAGTGATCACTTTGAAAAATGAGCAAACTGCAGGCAATTTAACTAGTTTTGGGAAAGCCCAGGGTTAAAATATCTTAATATGCCATGCCTACCTTTATATTTATTATTCCCTCTGCCTGGAATTCTTATCTAGCCCCAAAAACCCTTTTCTCTTGATGCTTCTATTTGTCATCTAAACCTTAACATAAATGGCATCTTTATGATGCCTTTCCAGACTTAACTACTCCATCCTCTGGGTTTCATTTGCATTTTGTACACATTTCCTTTATTTCCAACATTGAAATCACATATAACAAGCTATAAGAAGATGATAAATACATGCATTCAATCATCGAACTCATTCATTCATTCACTCATTTATTATATGATACTGTGGATTGAACCTAGGACCTCACACATACTATGCAAGTGATCTGTCACTGAGATACATTCCTAACCCCTTATTTATAGAATATTTTTTGATATAAATATGTGTGTATACATATAGTTAAAAAGATCTAAGTTAATAAAATATTCCACCATTGATAGTCACGATTATATAGTATATTAAATAAGCTATTTGCATGTTTCCTTTGATAAGCTGAATTTATATGGAGCCCTCATTCTACATTGAACAATATTCTACATTGTTGCTTTGGTTGTAATTCCTCAAGGGGATCATTTTGTAATGCTTTTATTTATTTTTTCTATTGGTGCATAATATTTATAAAGAATAATGGGTTTCCTTGTGGTATATTTATACATGCATGTAACAATCCAATCAATTTCAATCCCCAGCTCCTCCCTTTGCCCTTCCATCTTCTCTCCCCCAATCTCTTTCTCTACCCTACTGGTCTCTCTTGTATCTTCATGATCTTTTTTCTTTTCTTTAGCTTACAGCATGAGAAAAAATATATAACCCCTTGAATTTCTGAGTCTGACTTATTTCACTAAATATGATCCTCTCAATTCCGTCCATTTTCCTGCACATGACAAAATTTTATTCTTTTTATGGTTGAAAAAACTCCATTGTGTGTATATACCACATTTTATTTATGCATTCTTCTGATGGACACCTAGGCTGGTTCCATAACTTGGCTATTATAATTATGCTGCTATAAACATGGGTATCATGTATCACTATAGTATGCTCACTCTAATTCATTTGGATAAGTATTGAGGAGTTGTATAACTGTTTCATATGGTGTTTCCATTGCTAGTTTTTTGAGAGACCTCCATACTGATTTCCATAGTGGCTGTACTAACTTACATGCACACCAACAGAGCATAAGGGTTCCCTACATCCTTGCCAGCATTTACTATTATTGCTATTCTTGATGACTGTCATTCTAACTGAAGTGGGATGCAATCTCAATATAGTTTTGATTTGAATTTCCCTGATGGCTAGAGATTGGGAATACGTTTTCATATTATTATTGGTCATCTTTACTTCCTTCGAGAAGTATCTGGTTAGTTCATTTACCCAATTATAAAATGGTTTATTTGGTTTATGATGTTGAGTTTTTTGAGTTCTTTTATATATTGTCAGTATTAATTCTCTAATAGAAAAGTGGCTGGCAAAGATTTTCTCTCATCCTGTAGATACTTTCTTTGTACTGTTAATTACTTGCTTTGCTGTGCAGAAGCTTTTTAGTTTGATACCATCGCATTATTGATTCTTGCTATTATTTCTTGAAAAATAGGAGTCATAAAGGAAATCAGTGCCCACACCAACATGTTGGAGTGTTTCCTCTACATTCTCTTCCAGCAGCTGCAAAATTTCTGGTTTTGCTCCTAGGTCTTGGATTCATTTTGAATAGACTTTTGTGCAAAGTGAGAGATAAAAATCTAGCTTAATCCTTTTATACATGGATATCCAGTTTTCCCTGCATACTTTATTAGAGATGCTGTCTTTTCTCCAGATAAGTTTTGGCACCTTTTCAGGAATCAGAAAACTCTAACTATGTGAGTTTGTTTCTGTATCTTCTATTCTGTTCCACTGGTCTATATGCCTATTTTTATACTGTTACCAAACTGTTTTTATTTTAATGGCTTTGTAATCAGGTGTAGTGATGACTCCAGGTTTATTCTTTTGCTCAGAATTGCTTTAGCTATTCCAGGTGTTTTGCTCTTCCATTTAAATTTTTAAGATTTTTTTCTAGTTCTGAGAATAATATCTTTTGTATTTTCATGGAGATTGTATTGAATCTGTAGATCACTTTTGGAAATATGACCATTTTAACAATATTGATTCTGTCTTTCCTTAACATGGGAGATAATTCCACTTTCTGGTGTCTTTGATTTTTTTCTTTTTAAGAGTTCTGTAGTTTTCATAATAAAGGTCTTTTACCTCTTTGATTAGATTTATCCTAAGTAGTGTGTGTTTGTGTGTGTGTGAGTGTGTGTGTGTGTGTGTGTTTAAAGCTATTGCGAATAGAACTGTTTTCCTGATTTCTGTCTCAGCAGATTCATAACTGGTGTCTAGGAAAGCTGCTGATTTTTGCAT